>JANHZU010006617.1:35178-51801 GCA_032468055.1 Acrochordus granulatus | reverse complement strand
CAGTCCAGATGCCTGTTTTTTAAACTTTGTTGCGATGCAATTACCCTGGACGAGTGAGAGTCTTCACAGACTCTTTGGAGAAATTAAAAACACAAAAGGAACTTTTGAAAGCACTAATAGAAACCACTTTAACCATCACATTTATGAGGCTGCATGAGAACTGAGACCAAAAAGGAAAGCATTAACTCAATAGAGAGGAAAGTTCTGGGCCTCTCCAATGCTTTGCACTCAAGATTGTCAGTACTGAGACCAAGCACATCTGATGAGGCAGCAGAAGGAATCTTACTCTTTCCAAGTCAACCACAAGTTCCTGGCAACCATACAGAAAGTTTATTCTGGTTTAACCACATTACCACGGTTCCTAAAGTGGTTTTCCAGGGAAAGGGAATTTGTCAAATATGGTTTAAAAAGGAACAGACCTTCCTCTGGTTTTAATATAGTTCCAATTTCTTCATAACTACTAAAATAGTAATAATGTGCATAGAAATATAATTAGATTATGAAATAAAGTTACTGCCTACCATTTTTCTAACTTATCTAGCCAGAATTTAGGGCTTTTAAATTGGTGTAAAAATAGAGATGGCAATTTGAAAATAAATCCATCAATTTGATGGTCCCATAAATGATCAGGTGAAGTTACATTAGGGCATTGTAGAGAACTTCAAGAAGAAGACCATCATTTGGATAATCTCACATGGTAAAATAGAAGCCATACTCAGATAAAAAGGGGAAAGGGGGAGGAACTACTAAGAAATGAAGAAAGTTTCAATGGATATTTTTCAATAGACCCTTAAAAGGCACAATAGGTACTTTTAAGTGAGAAAAAACAATCCCTGAAGAAAATATATGTTTGGAAACAGCTCTGCTGGATAAACCAATTTGACTATAGGTATCTTAGATCTGGATCTTGAGATATAGTCAGCCAAAAAATAGTGAGTGTGCAGGTTTACTTCTGAATATCTTCAAGCTTTATTAGCTATCTGCTACTGTGTGAAACTTATTCTTTTGATGATGGTTCCTATTCAGGTCCTATTTCCCAAATTACAGTTGCATTAAATTTGTAAAAAAAAATACATTTAAAACCAAACATGTTTAACTACAAACAGAACCTCTAAGTTTTCTTTCCAATACAGAGGCACTGCCAAGTGACCCAAAAAATAAAATGCATAGTTGGAGAAAGGAAGATCACTCCAAAAGAGACATCTGGAACCAATTTGCAGCATGTAGCCACTGGCTGTCATTTGTTATATATTTCATATATTTCGTATCAGCCACAGAGGGCTTCATGGCAAACAAAAAAGTATTCCAGAAAGAAGGAGCAATTGCAACCAAAATAGATGCAGTCAAGTACTTAGCCAGCATTTGGTAACTACTAGATTTACTTGAAAGATTAGATTTTATTTCTAAATGATCTACCCTTAAAATGAGAATATTGTCTTAGAATTATTAAGAGTATAATTTGTTTAATTAATCTTAAACAAATAAAAAAAACCTTAAAGGCAGATTTGTCTGTCTTTGGAATAAATAATCAAGAAACTGGGTTCATTCATTAGAAACATTACCTTTCTGTCTGTAATGTGACTTTGGAAGGCTCCACGTTGGGGTTCTCCCATTCCATTTGTGGGCAATGCATAAAATAACACAGGGTGTACAAGGCCTCTGGTTCCCAGTAGAGCAACCCTTGCCAGTGATGCATGGGTGTGGTGTTGCTATGTTGCTTTGCACTGAGTGGTTGCAAGTGGTGCATTGCCCGAGACACGAGGTCACCTGAAAAAGAGACAATGGGTAACTATGGTGGCTTTTCTTATCCTACTTCAAGTACAGCTTTCCCTCTTAATAAGCACTAATAGTGAAATATCAAGCTGGGAGTGCAGAAGCTATGGAAAGGAAAGTTATAGCATGAGATTTATTAAGAAGTGGAAATATTATTCCATTAATATGATTGGTCACATAATCAGCCAGATGTTTAGACTGATTTGGCATTTTATTCACCTATAGAGTTCTTCCCAAAGATCTCAGATAGGCAGATGTTTGGTGGTGCTAAACGTATCATCGCAAGATGTAGGCTGTTCCAAGTAAAGCTGTCTTTTGCAAAAGATTGATGTGATTTTGTCAATGCCAATGGTATTCAAGGAGTGCTTCAGATTATGATAATTTAAATTTGTATGCCACCCAACTACCACCCTGGGTTTTAAGGGAGGTTGAGGTTAGGTTGCAAATGGATCCCCATTGCGTGTTTTTTATTGTTAAATAGTTTTCTTGTCCAGACTATTTTATTTTGTTTTTATGTTTTTAATTGTTTAATTGTTCATTCAGTATGTTGTAAGCTACACAGAGTCTTTTGGAGTAGGTGGCTATAATAAGTCTAAATAGCAACAACAAAACATACTTTCATGAAGGAAAGCAAAGGCAATAGCAAAGCACCTATGCACAGTTATTGAAAAACCTGTACAGCTATATTTGTGTAGTCATTTTGGGTACAGCTCAACTCAAAGACTTTACATTTCACCTTTATTTTGCCTTCCAGCTAGGAAACAACTGTTTTCTCTACAATGGATTAACACAAACCTTTCCCAACTTAATGTCCTCCTGGCTATGTAAACCTGGGAAGTTTGGACCAGGACATTCTGGGAAAGTGTGGAAGAGACTCTACTTAGCTAACATGTCATTTACTGCTGCAGAATTATGCTTTACAACAGCCCTCCTCAACTGAGGCTCTATGATTAATTTTTGACTCAACTGAAAATGATGTATTTGCCTTGAAATCCAAATGTGTTAATTTCTAGATACATAGCTATTTTAGGTTAACCTGTGTGTCATCTCCTCTGTTATAAATGCCTTGATCTGTGCTCCTCTCCAGCATGAAGTAAAAGAAATGAGATATTTTCAGTTGTGATCAATGCCATAGACAATGCCTTCAACAAGAAACTATACTGAGTCATTCTTAATATTGTTCTTTTTTCCATTCTTGGCCAAGTGTTCTTTTGAGAGACTTTGAGGCAAAAGAGCCTTTATGCTGCTAATTATGGGATTATGCATTATTGGGGGTCTTATAGTTGATATCTTGATAACATTCATTATTTATTGCCAGCTGAGTCTTTTTTCTCACTATGCTCACAATTCTTGATCCTTTTACTTCTAACGTTCGCTGCTTACTTTGAAAAATTGGTTTGTTTTTATGAGAAAGAGTAGGATAAAATAGGAAAACAGTAAAATAAAGAAAGAATACATGTAGTCATTAAAGAAACATGCTGACAATCAACCAGATCAACATACTCCTCCACAAAATATGTACTAAATATTCTTCCAACTGGAAAAAAAACCCTACAGTTTTCTTAATAGAAAATAATGATATTATTCATAAAATACATTTTCTGAGGCAGATAATTTTCTTTAGGAAAATGTGCCAGACACATTTTCCAACATGCTACTCCTGGCAAGAAATCTATTAACAGCACACATTATTTGTTTTGCTTGTGACAGAAAGCATGTGGCCATGTTCCACTTTTATTTTAAGAAAGTCTCCTCTTTCTTTCTGTATCTACTAACTGTAAAAAATTAGGATTGCATAACTAAGATTTCTAAGATTCCTGAAATGTTTCACAGGAACTTATTCCATGCAGTGTGGCATGGTCTTCAGAATAACTGTCATACTAATACAAATAATTGCAATTGAAAGAGTTATGAACGACAAGTTAAGTACTGTTGGCTATCATACAAGTTTGAAACTCAATCCTGTGTTGGCTTTGAATCTTCAACCTGTATCTTCTAATCAGCCTAATAAATGGTAAAAAGTGTTCGGTATCTACATCTCCCTCTGGTGTTCTTTTTCTTTTCCTTTTTTCTGTGTGACCCAGCACAGATCAAAACATAGGCTACAACCACTCACCAGTTTTATTTTCTGAATATTTCTGGGATGTTTTTAATGAAGAGTTACAGAAATCTTCCCATCCTTATGCCTTCCAGATTGATTGGAAATGCACCTCCCAGGAATGAGCAAAAATGTCAAATTCTAAGCTGAACCTGGAAGCTGCCAGAAAAGGGAAGTTGAGTCTAATGTAACAACAGTCTATGCGTAACTATAGAACAGCCTGATTATGTACAGACAAATTGCTGCTGCTAGATCCTGGTGAAATATGTGGCAAGGATATGAAAAGGGAGGGAACACTGAAGGGAAAAAAGCAAACAATTCCAGTGTACTGTAATTTCTGTTTACTTTATAATATACTGTAACTCAAACCTTTCATTTTGAAAAGTTCATTTTTCTTTTCCTGCTGGTAGGAAATGACTATGTTCAGGACAAATCCTACATCCTTCAGAAGTCTGTCATTCCCAATAGGTTGAAGTGCAGGGAATGGATACTGTTATGCAGCCAACTTGCAAAATTAACTCCAAATAGATGTGTAATAATAATTCCTTGAACCTATAATATTC
Organism: Acrochordus granulatus; assembly: GCA_032468055.1. Classification (NCBI taxonomy): domain Eukaryota; kingdom Metazoa; phylum Chordata; class Lepidosauria; order Squamata; family Acrochordidae; genus Acrochordus; species Acrochordus granulatus. Next base: position 47,367 of record JANHZU010006617.1, on the reverse strand, counting down.
AGTAAAGTTGTATCAAACTGTTGTAACAATTTAAGGAAAAGTTAAGGACTACCTAGGGGTTAATGGTTCTTCCACCAGAATCTGGGCTCCAGTTACTGAATTCTCAGGTACCTTGGGGTCCTACTGCTGGTAAACATCAGGTCTGTGCACAACAGGCTTGCATTCATATAAAATATGGTGACAGGCAAGTGTGCAGATCTGGCATGTGTTACTGAGACAAGGATATTGCTCTATTGGAATTATGCCCAAGTAGGTTTTCAAGTCCTTCAGCAACCACAAAGTGAAGGACAGATAGGAGAGTTTTGTGAGACCTTGTAGTAATGGGAGCTCTGCATCAGAAATGAATGGACGCCAATGTCAGTGCATGGAATTGGGCTTCGTTGCAAGCTAGGTCTGCTGCTAATGTATCAATTACTTGCCCATTCAGCAGTTGCCTTTCTTGAGCCTTTGGAACTCATCTGTGAGCTGGTGTTGAAGTTCACAAGACTGCTAGTCTTCATTACTTCAACTCCATACTGCGGGGAAGTGGTCTACCATAATTCATGGATTGAACAGTGACCCTGGGTTTGTTACAGTTGCAGTCCCAATTTGTTTTGGAAGACATCCACTAAACCTAGTCATTACATTGTTGCAGAGAAATTATGATCTGAAAATTTAGGATATTAACACCTGTCCTTTCCATAAAGAGTCTTTTTTATGACTCTTTCCTCATCAAATTTCAAATCATAGATATCTTATTAAAATGAGCCACCCCAGCATCTAATGATGTTGGAGGCTAAAACCTCCCCCATACAGTTGATGGGCAGCTCCATCCTGCACCTGGTTCATGGAAAATGGGAACAGGTAGAGAGTATAGGATGATATAGCTCCAGTGAAACTTCTACCCATTTGCCAAACCCAAGTGACTCTTAGATTTACTGAGGAGCTGAGGGATAGGAAGTGATTGAAAAGAAACCTACAGCAACTTTTCTACAGTCAAAAATCATAAGTGGATGTGATTGGCTGTGGGTAAGAGCTCATGTCTGAGCCTTCAGATTAATGATAAGAGCATCAAAGTGTCAGTCCTTTGTGTCAACCTGAACTTTTTAATGGAAAGATGGCACAAGGCTCTACAAGTGCTAGAGATGAATTTGCAGGTTTCTCAGAAAAGAAAGTTGCTTGTATCCACACGTGGTTTGACACTAGTTGGAGGGAATCCACTGTGTTGATTCTGTGTGGTGCTGATTAAAAAAAACCAACTAATTAATTTAATGAATTAATAAACTGATTCAGATAAGCATGTGATTTTTTATCTGTTTTTAAACTAAGAAAACTTGCTGACATGATCAATCTTTTATAAAATTATACACAGCAGTCAGAAAACCGAAAGAGATATTTTTTTCCCTTTGAATAACTGTAGAACTTGGTTCACTACTATATAAAGGTAAAGATTTCCCCTGTCAGCTGTGACCAACTCTATGGGGCAGTGCCCATCTACAACTCACAGCCGAGGAAGCCAATGTTGTCCAAATATGCTTTCATGGTCATGTGGCCGGCATGACACCAAGGCGCATGGAACACTGTTACTATCCACCAATTTAGGTGGTACCTATTTATCTACTTGCATTTTTACATGTTTTTGAACTGCTAGGCTGGCAGGAGCTGGGGCAAGTAACAGGTGCTCACCCCATTACACAGTGGCACTATTACTATATACAGTTTCTAATTAACTGGACAGATTTGATTTCACACATCATGCTAAATCATAATGTGTGTTGCTTTTGGCTTCATATGCTGTGTAAACCCAATAATTGTGGTTTACTAAACATGTTTATAGTTTAGCACATTGACTTAATTCTGTTAATAAACCATGGTTAAAGAAAACAGTGTTTAGCGTTTTTATCCAAACTGTCCAATGAACCTACATTGAAAATAATGCTGTGCCCACTTTTGAGTTCATCATTGAGTTCTGAGATTCTGTTTCCCATGCTGAAAGCCAGCAATATGCACAATTCATAAAATCAACTCAGTCTTGTGCAAAGTGCTAATTTGTGAAACGTATTTAATTAACTTGTAAGTTTATGATTTTTCTAGATAGATATAGCAGTGATTGATGTTTAATTGTTTTCCATGCTAGTTAAATGAAATCCAAATGCTTCCTCTTTTCTAAAAATTTAAACCAACACCAGTTTTTGAAATCGGAAAATGACATTATGGAAGCTAATCACTATCATAACCATTTTAGATTTTTTTTCTTATTTTTATAATATTAGGCTCTTGACAGTGCATTGTCTGGAGCCTTAGGAATTCTGTCCCTTATTCTTTTGTTATCCATATATGTGTTTTTGTTCTTTCTTCTATCGTCTTGCTTTTTTAACACCAAAGCAATCTCAACAAGGGACCATTTCCTACTATGAGTTGCCTAGCAACAACAGGTCCTCAATCAAGGACAGAGCCTTTACAGACCAAAATTCCAAGTAGGGAAAGCAAATTATTACTGCTATCTTTTTGATGCATATCAGTTACTCTGATTACTACATCCAATAATAATATGAAAATATTAAGCATAAAGTCAGTATCTGTCATACAGTAGCTAAAAAGGAAGGGGGAATTAAAGATGAAGGTAAGTTGACATAAGGAAACTGCAAAAAACCTGGCCCAAATCAAAATACTGAGCATTTGTAAAATGCAGAGAACTAACAGTGAGATCAGAGATAAAGTGAAAAAAGTCTATACTTCAAATTAGAAGTTGCCATATCCAGTAAAATCTGTTGATCCATAAGGACATCTAGAGAGGAGGATGGACCAGAAGGCAGGCCTATTTAGTGGTTGCCCCCTTACTCCTGAACACACATCTTGACTGACATTTTTTATTCATTGCTTTAAAGTCAGCTGTCCACCCAGATTTGATCTACAAGTTGGGCAGCCACATCTGTATATGTATGTTCAGCAGTGCTTAAAGGATTGTGAACCCTTTGAATTTTCAATATTTCTGCAAAATATAACCTAAAATGACTCAGAGATGTTAATGGACTTCCTTGCGCAAATGTCCTGTTTCAGGTCCTTCCACAATATTTCTATTGGATTAAGTTCAAGACTCTGACTTGGTCATTCCAAAACATAACTTTCTTCTGCTTTAAGAATTCTTTGGAATTTTGGATTGTCATTTTGCTGCATGACCCACTTTCTTTTGAGGTTCAGTTCACAGACAAATACTCTGACATTTCCTGTAGAATGTGCTGGTACAATTTAGAATTCATAGTTCCATCAACCAAGTTCAGAAGCAGCAAAGCAAGCCCAAACCACAATACTTCCACCACCATTTTTCATAGATGGGATAAGGTTCTTATGCTGGAATGCAGTGTTTGTGTTTTGCCAAACATTCAAGCCAAAAATGTCTATTTTGGTCTCAACTGACCACAAAATATTCTTCCAATAGCCTTCTGACTGGTGAATAGTGGCATTCTCCTTGCAACCCTACCATACACACCATTATTCTTCATTATTTTCCTGTTGGTGGTCTTATGAACACTGACATTTGCCAACACAAGAGAGGTTTTTATTTTCATAAAAATGCCAAGAGCAAGGCATACAGTATTCCAGGAGGTCCCAATTCAGAGTAACTTATATGAAAATAAGTTATAGTCATTGAACTTGATTGTAACATCTTTCCAAGCAACATTTGAGTTAGGAAGTGACCATTCTGATCTCCCAAAATATCCCACTATGGATATATATTGTAGGTGGGAAATTAAAATGTCTAGTTGTTCAGAATTCTGCCAGAAACATATTTAAAAAGGAGTTCCAAGGATATAGAGAACAGAAAGTCAGATAACTGAAGTGCAGGGTGGAGTTAAACACTAAGAAACTTAACAATAAGCAAGCGATTTAGAAAATTATTCAGAGCATTTGGAAAAAAACATGAAACTAATAGTCTTTTGAGTATACAGGAGGATCAGGAAGCTAGATGAGCAAAGGACAGAATTACTTAGGTATGGCAAAACAGATAAGGGAAATAAGACATAGACAGCTTTGAATCCTGATCTAGCTCCTATAGCAGCCTGGCACACAAAAAATGGAGTGGTAACAAATAACTTTTAATATATTGCCCTGAGAGGCAGAGTCAACAGATTATCTTCTGTTGCCCTGGACTGTGTAAACAAAGGCATGAGACCTTAGCTGGTTCCAAAAGATACCCACAGCCAGAGGATATAAGATAAAAGTGCCTGTTCCCTACCTCCCCCAGGTCTCTATCCATCTGAGCTGAACACTGAAGAGCACAGCAGTGGCTTCTGACAGAACATGACAGTTCATTTCTCTTTTTTAAGAGATGTGGAATCAGGAAATAGGTGGAAGGAACCCGTAGAAGTCCTTCAGTAAAAGTCAGAAAGAACAGCACACTGCTGGGTGGAAGGCAAGCCAAAGACAAATAGACCATTCTGTTTCTGTTTATAAATGTGCGTAAGTGTCTATGTGTTTACACATGCACATGCACAAACACATCTACATATATGACTTGATGTGTGCTTTTTAAGGCTGAGTGAAAATGCCCAACCCCCTGTGACAATCCACAACTCTTTCCTTAACTGCCATCTTCCTGTCCCCAACATATTACATCCAGCACCAGCACCTTGAACCAGAAGGCTCAAAAGCCATCTTTACTATTAATGTCTAATACGATTTTAGTCTTCTAGCAAACCAAAAATGCATTTGCACTGTTTTGGTTCATCCCTAAATTTTATTTTCTTATGTAGCAAAAAGGTTCATCCTGATTCAAAATCTGTCTTCTGAATAACTTCCTCAAGAGAATATGGACTCATGATATTTTTTCCTAGCAAGTTAGTACCCTCCACAAACCTGTTCTCTGGACGTATGCATTTATAAACTGGGATGTGGTTGCTCAAAAATCCAAGGGGGAAAGGGTTGGAGAATATTATCTGAACTTACTAAGTTCTGCAATGCTTCCCACACGTGTAGCAAGCAGTGACTGCTCGATGGTTCGCAATTCTGATTGGCTAAACATCTGGACATCTCCTGGCTTATTTGACCTTTGCTGTTCTTTGTGAAGATTCAGACTCTCTGGCAGGCAAGGAACACCTGGTGTTAAAGAAAGAGGAGAGGAGAAAAACGTTCAGTGCAATTTTAAAATCCAGACAGTTGCAGGTTTTCAGTTTAAAATACTCAGACCTATAATGCTGTCTTACACAGAGATAGTGCATTGATCACTCAAACTCTGTACTATGTATTTTGAGTGGTAGTGGATTTTCCAACTTATTGTTTACAATAATAAAGTTTAATCTTGTTCTTTAAGATCTTCAGCTCAGCCTTAGCACTGCTATCCAGATGTTTCAAACTAGAGAGCAAATCTGGCACCTTCTATGGGCAAAGCAGGTGCTCTGTCACAAAACCATGATTCCCTCCCAATCATAGTTAGCTATTCCTAATCAGGATATTGCCGAAATGATGAAATGTGTGTCATGGCATTATAATGCAAGCGCCACACTCTTATATATGCATTGTGGTGTCAGCTGCAAATATATAAGGTTTTTGTTGGGTCCTTGGTGCTCTCTGAGTTGGTTGTTTTCTTGCAGATGTTTCATAACCAAACTAGGTAACATCATTACCAACCTAGTTTGGCAATGCAACGTTTGCAAGAAAATAACCATGCTCAGAGAGCTCCAAAGACCCCACAGTGCAACCCTGAGCTACAAATATTATCTTCTACATAAGTAGTTTATATTATGACACACATTTTGTCACTTGTCCCCCTTGATCCCCCCTGTGGACCCCTAAGTTCCCAGTACAGTATATCTCATTGTTTCTTATTGTATGTTCTTGACTAAAGAAATTTCATAAGACTGTCTTTCAAATCACATACAGAACTGTCTGTTGTATCCTGAAATATCTGTTTAAATGTAGGTATACAAATGGTTGAGAAATGTGTAAGTGACCTTTTTTCATAACTTCAAAATAAAAGTAAATATAACAGAGATACCTACAAAGTAAATTCTACACAAGATAAGTTCCCTTACATCTCTTTCTCTTAAAATATTCTTGCCTTGGATCAAAAGAACAACACATTTTCTTCTAATTGATAAGCAGTTAGCCTTTCCTTGAGGAAAGTGCAAACTTCATTGCCTGTGAAAACTAGCCTGCACTTAAGGCCCTTCCTTACCCATGTTAATCTCTGAAAAAGTAATTTCCAATTCTCTTGCATAATTACCACCCAGTTACCAAAAGATAGCTATCTGGTGACTATGCTAGCCATGGAAGCAGTTAGCAGGAGCTAAATGTTACACCACCATCATCACTACTGCTCCTATGGCTGACAGATTGGGGCAAGAAGAATAAGATATCAGAAAACTGATCCTAATGATTATGCCAGTCATTCCATTTGGAGATAGGAATAAACCCTGCCTTCGAGAAATCTTTATATTGAGAATGAATCCCTATTCATCAGTCATACACACTGAAGGATACGAGCAAACTTGGTACAGAGAAGCACATTACAAAACATTCTGAGAAATATTCAAAGATGAACATAATGGTTATAGAATAAGCTTTTATTTTATTTTATGGATGTCTCTGGAGAATTAATAGAAAAGCTTTTAAAGTGAAATGAGACTTTTCTAACTTCTCAGATAATTATCAAATTCTACTAATAAGCAAGAAAACCATAGAAAGAGTCATAGTGGACATATTTTTAATACTAAAAAAACTGGGTTAGCAATTATTAAACTACAAAACTACAAAAAAGATTACAATTAAATAGATATAAGCACAGGAATGCTTAATACATTTTATAAAAATATAAATACAGAATCCTTGAGTCTTAACCCACTGCTCAACATAAAATTATACATTTGAAACAGCTTATCTTATCTACAGTGAGCTTCTAAAACACTTATTTCCAGCCTAGTTTCTATGATAGATCAACCCAACAACTGTTTTAGTTCCTTGCTCATTAATTACATTACACAGTTTAAAAAATATAGCAAAATATTGATTGTGTTTGACAGCTCTGTGTTATCCTGCTCTAACTAGCTGCTACTGATCAACTTCATTATAAGCCATGCGCATCATGAACCCATCATATGCACTAGTTGTAATGAGTGCAAAAATTATGACTTGCATGTTATGACTACATATATTTTCATTAATCCAGGTCATGTCTTATAGCAAAATTGCAAAAAAATCCTGCACGCCAAATTTTAAAAAAGTAACTGGACTTTTATTTTTAGATGTTACAGAGAAACATTTCAACTCCAATCCAGGAGTCTTCTTCAGTCTCATATAAAAAAGAAAAAATGATATGGAATATATGAACAATTTCCTAAAGGGGGGGCAGGAAACTGTGAAACCCAATTTAGTTTACAATTAGGCATATGTAAGAAATTTGTCAGTGCACAACTTTTACACAAAGAAATTGATTTCCAATCTGTCAGATAAATAGAAAAATCCAAAATACATATTGCACACTAAAATGCATTATCAGGAAAAAAACTGGGGGTTGGCAATGACCACATATGACAACAGTCTAACAGACTGTCCCAATTTAAGTGACTGACTCACTAAAATTCAGTTCATTTGGGAAAAAGAAATAATTGCTTAAACCAAAATAAAGTCAGAAAGATTGTGTAAGCAATGGGGAGGCACAGTTCCATTTTTTAAACAGATGACAGCAAGAATATGTGTGAGATTTTATAAACACATTCACATGGAGATTGCATGAGAATCCACACAAGCTCTTTCCAGACAATATTGACTAAAGATGACTTGTTCACCTGAAAGCTGAGCAACCCTGGGGGAAGTGATTACTGAATATGCCTACTCTCTGTTCCATGCCTTTATTTCAGCATAATTTTAGTAAGCTACTGTATATGTTTTTTCTGCTTTAATCACACAGCTTAATCTGACAAACATGCAAACATTCAGGTTGCCAAACCTGGATGATTTTTTCCATTTATTTGGCTACTCAACTCATATCCATCACTCTGGGTGGCTAACATTGTTAAAAGAAAACAGAAAAACAATAAGAAACAGCATTCCAGGTCAAAACAGAGTCATAGGTCACAATTCAATACACAGAGTCAGCCCTACTTCCTACCCCAAGCCCAGTGAAAAGCCAATCCATAAGGCCTTGCAAAAGGCTGACAGGGTCAGAGCCAAATCGCACTCTGGGGGAATCATATTCAAAGGTGGGGGAGCATGCCATGATGCAAAAGGCTGTCTTCCTGGGCCCCGATACATGGCATTCCTTAGCAGATGGAACCTGAAGCATGCCTCATCTGCTGGACTACTTGGGACGGGTAGACATAATTATGGAAAAGCAGTCCCTCAAATAGCCCAGCCCCATACCACAAATGCTTTTATATCTTAGACCTAGCAGCTTGAACTGAACCTGGGAGAAAACTGGCGATTGATGCAGCTTGCAGAACAAGGAGCTTATTTTGTTTCACCAGCTATTACTGGTTTGTTTTTACCTTTCTAAATCAGAGATTTTGACACATCTCTATAAACTTTAATCTGGTGTCATTTGTCAATGGAAAATTATGTAATTAACTTTATTACTTAGCACTGCATTTGCTGATCAGTGTCATTCAAGATTACATTATATGCTTGAGCATCATACTTCAGCTCATGATTTATTCATCACCCATTAATTCTTGACCTTACCTTGTTTCACCACAGATATTTCTCAGAACCACATTCCCACTATATCCACCTTGAGGTTTCTTCTGACATATCCAATTCTCACATCTATATAATGAATTAGGCAGATATTTGTTCTTATACATAGACATTTCCATTTCTTTGGACAAAATTAGTTCCTCACAACAGACCACATTCTCCCCATTAACTTTTTATCAGAATTTATATACCTTAAAATTTCCCCACATTCCAGCAATTTACACAAATTTATCTTTCTGCTCTTATTTTTTACCACTCACATGTAACTTATTATTCACTCTGACAAACACAACTGATAAATTAATTTCTCTGACAAACACAACTGATAAATTAATTTGCAGATCAATATTTATTGTGGTATCATACAATCTAACACTTGTTGAAAATCATTCAGTTCTCTCAGACAACAGCAAACATGCACAAATACCGTACATGGATATTAAAGTTCCCAACCAACATATCTCTAATGTCACTGCAAGCATTCCTTATATATTTATCCATAAATATAATAAACAAAAGGGAATATCACAAATCCTTGTCAGATTGCCTAGTCAATATTAAACCATTCTCTAAGTATTCCATTTATGTTCGTATATTGTTTATTTGCATTATACTGTATACTCTTCTTACCAAGTAAAAAAGCATGTAAAATATTCCATATTTCAAACTTATTATACTTTTTTCCTAAATAAACCTTACATACATACATTTCTCAATTATCAGTTGAGCAAAAATTTCATGTCAACCATAAAGATACACAGCGCTTGTATAGCAATTTGCAGTGGTGGAAGTAAAAAGAGTATAACTGATGGCTAGAACAATCTGGCACAATTGGTACACAATATGTTGTATACACAAAGTGTCCTGGCCATGGTCTCCACCTGCTTTTTCAGCAGGATTATGAAGCCAGGAAGATTCTAGAGCAGGTGTGTCCAACCCATGGCCCATGGGCCACATGAAGCCCTGGACAACTAGTGAATGCAGCCCAACGAGATCATAAACTTAACATTATTATGTGATATTTAACGATATATATGGTTTATGTATTAATACATACATATATATTATATTTTATATGTGGCACAAGACATTTCCTTTTCACTCAATGTGGCCCAAACAAGCCAAAAGGTTGGATACCCATGCCCTAGAGTGTGGGGAGTGAAAAAGAAACTCAAGATTGTCTTGCCTTGATTCTCTTTGGTATAAGAGGGAAGGAGAGAACCTGTCAGACTTTCAAGGTTCTGTTATTATAGCCTGTATCAATAAAATAAAATTTTCTCTGTGGTTTCTATTATCTGACCTGTTCTGGCCTTGAAAGACTAATATCCCCACTGACTTTGCACATACACAAATGAAGTATGAGTTTTTCTAACTATCCACAGTTAGATAGTTGGGGTCATAATGAATAGGTCAATGAAGATGTCAACTTTATAATTGGTGGTTGTGAAAAAGGCAAGTTCCATGCTAGAGATCATTAATGAAAGGATTAAAATAAAATTGCCAACATTACAATGCCGACAGAAATATATGGTATATCTACACCACAAATACCATGTACAGATCTCATCACATTTTTAAAAAGGTGTAACAGACTGAATAAAATGAGACTAAAGAGATGATAGAGACGTCTATCTCTATAAAATAGAGACTAAGCAGATGATCAAGGTACTCCAACATTTATTTGGTTTCCATATTTGGAAACTATTAGCTTGGAAAAACGGTGACTAACAGAGGACATGATACATTTTTATAAAATTATGCAGGGCATGAAGAAAGTGATCTGACGCTGACTGGAAGATGAATTAGTGAAATATAAGCACACAGTGCCTACTAATTAACAGTAGAATTATTGGCTACTACAGTATGTTACTTTGAAAACACAACATTGAACTAAGATGGGCCTTAACTTGATACAACACAATCTTTTATTTTCAGGTTTGACCCGACACTGTCCTTTGTTGTGTGATAAAGCTTCCTACCTTGCTAACAACGAAGCTGTGGTAGACTGTTTCCGGCTGTCAGTTATGACAATGAAGCACAATATGGACAGCAAAGCAAACAGCAAAGACAGATCTTTCCAGTAAGGAAATGACTAAGTATGACTGAGGTTTAGAAGTATTAACTGGATAATACTAATGAACGACCGACCTCTATGTTTGGGAAACAATTTCCATGAGGTCATCAGAAATCAGGCTTGACTCAAGGACACCACTTTTATCTTACCTTACAACGTATAATATTTGAGAGTTCTCAAGAAAAGCAACTCTTTACCAAAAGAAATGGGGCTAGTTCCTCTTTTTTTGTCTATTACCTGCAAACAAAATATTTTTAGGCAGATCTTTGAAATAAACATTTTTGGCTGTAGATGTTGGAAAAATGTTGGATGTTTCTGCTGCTTGTGTGTGTTTTTTTAATAGTTTGGAACAAACCATATACCTATAATTATACTTTTACTTATATTTCTAGTTAAATTGTTGTTTTCATTTTTGTAACTTGCACTGAGTGTCATTTGTTGTCAGAAAGATTGGATATAAATCCTATAAATAACAATTAAGCATTTAATTTTAGTGAAATCTGTCTGTAGAAATTTTTTATATGATCCGCTTCAACTGATCTCTGATTATTTTTGTTATTATTTAATAATGCCTTGGTAGTAAGATAAAACATTTTTATAATAACATGCTTTCTAAAATGTATCTAGAAATATTGTTCTGGTTTGCAATATGCAAATGCTATAAAAATAGTTGAAATTGCCTCAAACTGCTCCAAATGTTCCTATTAAATGATGCTCTATTCATGTATTACTATGCATTCCCTATTGTTTTTTATTCTGTCTTTCCCTTTATCCCAGTGCTATATTGTTGTTATGTGTGTTTCTTTTTAAAAATCACATTTCTTCAAGTAATTTGAGGTAGAAAGTGATAAAGGATCCTCACACAAGAGGGTAGTAGGTTAAAGTAAAAACTCAGTGTTACCAGACCATGACAGAAAATGAACTCTAAGAACATATTTTTACTGCAGTAGAAACGGAGAAATAATTCTCCATAAAGACCACTGGAAAAGTTAATCTTATTGTCTCACACTACAAAAGAGGAAAATTTTTTGCGAGGGGCTGTTGTTTTAACAGTAAAATGTAACAGATTTTTTTATTATCTGTAAAAACTGTATGATAGATCAGTAACAAAGAAACAACTCAGTATTCTGCATACAAGTTAATTCCATTGCAGATGTACCTGCCAGGGGAGAGACATCAAAAGAGGGAAGAGAGCAATTGTGCATTGCATTGAAACCACATCCATTTATCTGTCAAAATGGCACACATACAAAGGGACAAGATTTTACCTCAATTGCCATCTTGCCTCTTTGTTGTTCAGTCGCGCAGTCGTGTCCCCATGGACTGCATTATGCCAGGCCCCTCTGTCTTGCACTGCCTCCTGGAGTGTTCCCAAGCCCACACCCATCACACTGACTATGCTATCTATCCACCTCATCCTCTGCCGTCCCCTTCTCCTCTTCCCT
>JANHZU010006617.1:0-30953 GCA_032468055.1 Acrochordus granulatus | reverse complement strand
GCGCAAGGTTTGGCACGAAGTTTCCTTGTCTCGTGAGTCACGGCTCATCTAGCGGAATATTTTTTGATTAAATTTTTGCTCGTCCTGTGAGTTTCTTGTCCTGTGAGTTTCTCGTCTTGTGAGGTACCACTGTACTCTTGTATGGGCAAGGTGTTTGAGGATGCTTCTGTAGCTGCTAATATTCTTGAAATAGAACATTATGATTTTGACGTTTTGTAGTCAAAACCTGGCTTTAGAACCAAACCTGGCTTTAGAACCAAATCAGCCGTGGTCATCTTGATAAAGTCCTGAGGAAAAGAGAGTGTGCTTGTTTGATCTCAGCAGCTTTTGATATCATCAGCCATAGTATAGTATGTACTAGTATCTATTATTATATACTGTCTATCTGTATATATACACTCTCATTATATATGTATGTGTGTGTGCATGTGTGTAGTACTAGTATCTATTCTAATATATCTAATATATCTTGCTTTTTGGAGAGATGGGAGGCATACACTTTTAATAAATATTTATCTTAATGGGAGGTACTCCCTTACATCATTTGGAGATGTTCATAGAGTCATTGATGGCACTCACCCAAAATGTCTACTTTAACTATTATATCAACTAAAACCTTATAAGATAGAGTAGGAAGAGCCTGCATAGTACAGTACCCTCTTTACATTCATATCTTCATGTTAAGATTACTATCACGTCATCTTATGTGCTTGGGCTAGAAACTGCAGCTGGTACAAACCATTATGGCCATGTTGCTGAGTGCAGTGCCTGTTTGTGTACATGTAACACCTTTACTGAGGCATCTTTACTGGCTGTCCATTAGCTATTGAACCAGGGTGAATGTTCTGCTTTTGATATATGAATCTATCAAAATTTGAAGCCAGGATATGGGACGAACTACCTTCACTGAGAAAACTGAAGAAAGACCATTTTCTGGTGGTGCCTAAATCCTAGCATGCTCTGCTTCATAAAGGGTGAGCTATCTACTGCTCTTTTAGGCATCTATTGTAGACCTATTTCTGTAGCCAGTCTTTCTCTGCATAACTATTGGATGAATGGATTTTTGTTCTTCCTTTGCTTTCCCATCATCTCTTTTAACGTCATAAAGCAAATTAAGTCAAAACTTCATTGTAAAAGGATTTTTAATTGTCTTTTCTTGATTAATTTTATTGTGTGTTTTAGGATGCACGGTGACACGAGCAGTTAAGAAGCTGGGCTTGTCAGCTGGAAGGTTGGCGGCTCAAAGACCCAAGAGCTGCTGTATAATGGGGTATGCTCCTGTTACTTACTCCTGCTCCTGCCAACCTAGCAGTTCAGAAATATGTAAACATGAAAGTAGATAAATAAGTACCACCTTTGGTGAGAAAGATAACAGTGTCTGTGTACCTTGGCGTATAGTCATGCCAGCCACATGGCCATGGAAGCATCTTCGGACACACTGGCTCTTCAGCTAGGAAATGGAGATGAGTACCGCCTGATAGAGTCAGCCATGACTGGCAGAGGAAACCTTTACCTTTAGCGTTTTACATTTTAAACTCATTCTAGATTATTTTGTATAAGAATCAGATTAAGAATAATATTTTGTATATTTTATATACAAAATATTTTGTATATATTATAAAAATAATATATACAAAATAATAAGATTATTAAGACTAAGTAATGCATTGCTTGATAATCCTATTTTATAATGTCAAAACTCTTATTATACAAAGCCAAATCTATTTTCTGCTAATATGCTCTGTCATGACTAGGTGGGATTGCCTAACTTTTGTATTTTTTAAATTCATTCTCATTCATAATTGTATAGCAGAAGCCCATACTTTGTCTACTTTAATTTCATATCAGTCATCTAATGCAATTATAACTATCCCAAGTAAAGAATGTATCTATAGTACAATCTATAGCATTGAAATTAGATTTTAGAAATAAAATAGATTTTGAAAACAAAATTTGATCTAAAAAAACATCTGAAGCTTATGACAGAAGTAGCAGAACTACAATGAAAGAAGAATTTAATGATGTTGAAAAAGGGAATTCTATAGACTGCTCAAAATGTTTTAGTGAACGGTAAAATACTAGCTTAGAATAGTTTGTGAATTTAAAATGTGTACACATAGTCCTCGATATATGACCACAAGTTGAACCAGAATTTCCCTTATTACTATTTCCCTTATTATTATTGAGTCACACCAAATTTTATGACCTTTTTTTGCCTCAGTTGTTAAGCAAATCACTGCAATTAAGTGAATCTCCTGATTAAGTGAATCCAGCTTTCTCCATTGACTTTGCTTCTTGAAAGCCAGCTGGGAAAGTCATAAATGGCAATCATATGATCCCAGAATGCTGCAACTGTCATAAATTCATGCCTGAATTTTAATCACATGACCCTGGGGATGTTGTCATAAGTGTGAAACGGGTTATAAGTTGCTTTTTTCAGTGATGTTGTAACTACACAACCGTAACTACACAAATGGCTATAAGACAAAGACTACTTGTACTAAGATTGAAACTTGTCTCATATATGCTTATGTCTCCATAATAACATTGGGCAACCTTTTGGTAGCCAACAGCCATACTTACAAAGAGGAGGGGACGTATCATTAACTTTGTTATTAGAATTTTCAGGGTCTTAGAGTTTATATAGCACTGCACTTTTTATGTGTCTCATATTTCAGAAGGGTAGGAATCTGCTATCTGTGATCAGAGGAATTCTAGTGCTACAAAAAGAATTCTCGTAGTTGTATGAGAGAGTGTACCCATTTGCACAAAATGTTCAATTGGCTAATATGTCAGTTGAGAAGCCTGAACCTGACTGGGTCAGCATATGTGTGTATGAGACATACACACACACCCCAATTGGAGTACCATCCAATTACATTTATGTATTTACTCAGAGTCACAGTTAGATTGTGTCAAACAAATCCAAAAGAGAAAGCTAAGTCTTCATTGGCCATAGATACAGGCAATTAAAATAAGGCTATAGAAATGGGTTTGCATATATGACTTTTACTTTCCATATATGCATATATACCCACATAGAAATAGACAGGACAAAGGGAAATGGAGCCTGAAAGTGTATGGTGTAAGATTTTCCCCACCTTGGTGGGTCTGAGCCCATTACAGATCTTTTCTATTTTTTCCCCTTAAACTATCAGCCCAAAAGAAAAAAAAAAGAACAGGAAGTGGTACAAGGCTGGAATTCAAACTAAAACATCTGCTCCCAATAGCAGCTCTCAGACTAACTTTAGTTTTCTTTGATTGTCTGTCATTAGATCACCAAATAAATCATTCACTACGACAAAGGAACAAACACAACCAACTGGCTGTGGTGTGCAAATAAGGCCTTCTAAGGATAGATGGATGGATCAATTATGGGCATCCATATCTATTTGTATGAAAATAGATGAACTAAGAAATTAATTTTTGGGTAAGAAATTGAACTCAGTTGGTGGTCTTTTGCTAAACTATTTGAAATTTTGCATGTTTAATGAGAAGCTTTCTCATTCGTGCATCGGTCCATCCTCTTTCATTTCCTGGAATAAAGTATCTTTGGTCACTGAATTGCCAAGTGAGGATGGAATGACTGGATAACACATCCAGGTGAAGTCTTTTTTATACCATCTAAAAACTAGTTGCCAACTTGTAAGCATTTCAAATAGCAAAGCGACAGCCAGCTTCCTGCAGATTCAAATGTTCCCCTGTTTACACAGTACAACAGCATGACTAAGTTTAATGATGCTACAACAGTTAAGCATGGGGTGATGAATATGCCACTTTAGCCCAATTTTGAACAGTTGATTGCTATCACCGTATCCATTTAATGCTTTAGTGGGCTTAAGACCTCATTAAGGAGTACAGGAGGCAAAGATATCAGCAGATCTTCATTATATTTTAGATTTGGTATAGGTGACAATCATATGTAAAATATATGTTTGACTGTAGGGGACACAGTTGCATAAAGAGAGAGGATACACAATGAACATTTGCAGTGCGATACATTGAATGTTCTGATATTAATGAGGATTCCCTATAAATTGGAACATTAAAGTTCCAGTTTTTATTCTTTCCAATTCTATTATGATAATAGAATTAAAAATGAAAAGCACAAAAGTGTGAATAGCACGAAAGATAATCCAACCCTGGAAATGTTTTTGGCATGTACAGAACTGAGAAAATGGTTGGATCTGAATGTTGAGCAGGTTTGCACTAAGCTTTCACTCAACAAGCAGTGACTAGTCCCAAACAAGCAATTATTCAACACAGGGCAGAATTTTTCCAAACTTTTATCAATGCATCATACACCAGAAGAAGACAATGGCACCAATGTACCTACAGTGTATCTCCTTTAATGCTCTCAGGCTCCCTAACCATCTGACTTTTCTTTTAATGGCTATATTTTCTTTATATTAAAACATAAATTTGACAATTAAAATGGATGGACCCTTTCAATTAAAAACAATTAAATGAGAAACTGCCATGCTGGAAAGCAAAGCACCAGCTTCTAGCATCATGTATAACAATGTTTCTCAGCAGCTTTAAGATTTGTAGACTTCAGCTCCCAGAGTTCTCCAATCATGGGAGTTGGAGTTGGAGAATTCTGGGAGTTGAAATTGAGGTCCACGCATCTTAAAGATGCTAAAGTTGAGAAATACTGATCTACAAGGATGCCTCTGAGCTTGTCAGCATTTTTTAACATGTGCTGGGCAGGTAGAATCCAGTACCCAAAGCTTTATTGCTAACTAGATAACATCAATATTGGTACCACTGCTTACCAGACAATATTCAATATCATCCAGAGTGATAATGGATAAAGATCAGTTTCAGGAATAGGTACACCTTCAACCCATCATAGCTTGGTATTAACAGCACCGTTTATTCTTCATGTGTAACCCAGACCACTTAGACAATCTTGACTTAGCATTATGTTCTCTGCCATTCAATGGAGCTTGTTTCCATGTTTTTAAGTAGCAAATGAGAAGGTTGCTCTTGTGTCCTATTTTTTCAAAGTACAGACTTCTATTCTTGTAACCACAGATAAAAATGCTCTATTGATTAATATATGGCAAAAGCTCATTGGGGCTTCCTTTTCAGAATAAACGTGCAGAAATATGACAGCTATTCCACGAATCACAAATGCTACCACTTTTTGTCTGGGTTCTTTGCCCAAACATAAAACAAGATAGTCGATGCAGCCATTATATGAAAATATAACTCTCCCTCTGTTTTTCTCTTGGCAAGTTGCAAACATCTTTCATCCTGTGTTCATGTTATAGTAATGAACCAAGAGAGTTTCTCTACCATACATGGCTTTGCATTTTATCAAATATGATCAATGATATCTCCAAAACTTCAACCATGTTTCTTTTTTCAATTGCAGTGTCTTTCCTGCAATGTCTTATATTAATTATTTTCAAAAGATGAACACATTAAGAGAATCCCATATGCTCCCTTTATGATGCTCTTCAGTGATATATTTTTGATTTCCTACAAAGTGTTAAGAAAATTGTATTTTCATCAGATGATGGGAACAATTTTCTTCCTGCTCTTTACAGATGTAGTTAGTTTGCTGGTATAGAAAAGCACTCTAAAATTACATTATGAATAGTTAGAAATAGTATCAGATGGGTATTTATTGATAATTTATTCCATTAGGTTAAAACTGAAGTGAAAATGAAATCGCATTTGAACTAATATCAAGTGGCATTTGAATTTGGAAAAAACTTGAGAGTAGAACCTGAAAACATTCCAGAAAAAATTAAAATAATAGAACAGTAAAGTCATTTAGTAAACGTAAGACAATACAAGAAGTTAAAAAAAATTCTGCACAGTTGGATGGCACTGTTGCCTTCCAAGACTTCCAAAGAACCCAACAATTTTGTCAGAATGACAAAACAAGTGCCACATCGTTTCAACACAGGCTTTCCCCTTATGCACATTCATACAATGTCACAATGCCCATACAAAATGGGAGAAGCTTGCATCTTGGAGCTGCAATGCTCATTTTGCCCTCTGTCTCCTTACCTCTACATAGACATCTATGTCATCCTGCCCTACCCTGCTGCATGGTAAACTAAAGCTCCTGAAACTAAAGTAAATAATATTTTTATTAGCTTGTTCTGAGCACAGGTTTTGTACACTTTCAAAACTCTAGACCTGCCCAAGATCAAATGTTTGCAGAAGTGCTGGGTTTTAAGAGACACCTTCTCCAGATTTGGTCATGGATTTAGTGCTCTTTCAGGATATGGCAGCTGGACAAACCCCTGGAGTTACTGAAGTGCTATGTTTTGAAATAGGACTAAAACCTTGCTTGAAACTACTCTTCAGTTGGTTTAAGGAGTTGGCAAATAGATCTGTCTTCTCCTGCTTTGTCACAAATAATAGAAAGGACACTGTCTTCTACACCTGTCAGAACCTATTTCCACAAATATGTTCAATATCTGTTTAATAAGGCAAGCAGGATTGGCAAGTTTTGATATGCATCATAGTGTAGACGAGATGGATTAATCCTCTCTTAAAACTCACTGCCTCTTCCAAGTATTCCTATCCTAACCAGAAAATTGTTTCCCTTTGCCTGGTGATGGAGGTAGAAGGCAGCAAAGCCAGAAAGTTTAATCAACCATTTTGTTTAATATATTACCCACCCCAAATCAGGATTCTACTATTTGTCAGCAAGCCAAACCCTACCACAAAGGTAATAGATGCAGATTACGGATCAGCAATGAGGACAGCAAGTTCTCTGCCAACTCAGCAGTGAGAAAAGACCCTTACATTTTTAGAAAAATACTGCTGATGGTACAATTACACTCCACTTCCTTTTGATGCAGAAATAGGATTTAGAAAAGGTAATGGGTTTTAAGAGGGCACTAATCTATGTACCACTCTCACATTATCAAATCTTGCCAATTCTGCATGCCTTGATAAACAGATATGAAACAGGTCTGAGGAAATAGCAGGTTATGACTGGTGGAGAAGGTCTCTTGTTCTGTTATTTGTGACAAAGCAGAAGGCAGGTCTACTTACCAGTTCCTTAGCCTATTGAACAGTTGTTTCAAACATGGTTTTAATGCTCTTTCATAACATAGCACTTCCATAACTTCAGGGCACTTCTGCAGCCCCAATCTAACTTGCAATTATCTTCCTTTAACACAGCATGGTGCTCTCCAGATCTTTTAGACTATAACTTCCACATGCCCCATTTAACATAATACGTGGCATGGGTTGATAGGAATTACACTTAAAAACATCTGAAACATCTGATGTAAGAAAAAGGCACTGAAACAGTTAGTTGCCTCAGGCTCCAGCATTGCATTTATCCTGATAAATGCACAAAAGAAACTAGGCAGTGCCTGAATTCTAAAGAAAGAATGCAAGTATCAAAAGTTAAAGGAAGTGAAAACTTGCAGGTTATTTTCAATGTTTAGGGAAGCTAATGATTCAGATCAAGAAATTAAAAATATGTCCATTGGAATACAGAACTTTTCAATTATATTACAGTCAAGTTCTCTGAATCCCAAAAAAGAGGAGCTAACCATCCTGCCCCAGCAGAGGATTGCAGCCTCGATCTATTATTTGGAATATTTTAACAAAGTCTGATGCCACATCACACCCTTCTAATCACATTCCATTATTGTTCTTTGAACAGCCAAACCAAATTTCTTTTAGCTCGGTAGCATTGGAACTCAAATTGCAAAGCTTCCATTTTTCAATTTTCAGTATAAGAATTCTATGAGGTTTGGCAGCTGGCCATGACCAATTTGGAGAAAGTTCATCTCATTCACCCCTATTACTAGTAGTATACTTTCTAGTATATTTCACAGCCAACTTTATCAGTGATCCCTATTTTAATCCTTCTAGTCATCTAATTCCAAAAAAAAAGGGAGCAGTTTGTAGCGGTAGGATGTGCCCAATTCTTGTCTTGTGTCATCACTGAGGGATAAGCAAGCTATTATTCTAGTACAGTATTCCCCACTTCATCCCCTACAAGAGGCTCTACAATTCAACCAGCAATTCTGGTGGATGTTAGTAAAAAATCCTCAGTTGGTGAATCCTGGCACCATATTATCTTCACAGCTTTTAGTGGGAATTTATATGTGGCTAGAATGAAGATTTGGCAACCCAACAACTTTCCTGTTGCATCCACAGCTCAGAATTTTGGAAAGCTATATGGAACAGAGGCAAATAGAATTCTATTACTCCAGGGGGTAGAGCTTGAGCTAAATAGTGGTTTTTCCTTCTCCTATTGGTCAGTTGGACGGAGCTCTGAGTGGTTCATAGTTTTTCCTGCCTCTTCTTGGCATTGTACGAACAGCAAGAATGAAAGGAATCTCAGTGCTGACTTTAACATGTTTTTAAGAGACTGGAGAGTGAAAATCATGCCATATGGAAGTGCTCTTGGTTAATCTTTGGATATATTGGAAAGTGTCTGTTTTCTAATCTAATTTTAACTCTAGATTCAATTGTATCTAAATTCCCATCATTTATTAATATGGCAAATCACCAATAACATGCCATCCATAATGGTATTCTTAGAGTAAGAGATCAAAAAGCAACCTGGGAAAAAAATTTGACTGAAAAAGAATAAAATATCCCATCAACTATTTTACATATTGTATGTTCCCAGATCCTTACTGAACAAAGTCAGTGAACAGAATGAGCAAAAATCTTTACTGCACTAGAGACTGAAGAATTAACAGACATGAATGGATAAACTGTGGTTAAAATGATAATGCAGACAAATAAAAATGTTTTGCATGCATGTAAATAATCATACTAACTTTGGTGGAAAAGAAGTAGTGACTGTGTTACAAAACAAAATTTGTGAATTTTGCCAATAATGGACTTTGAAATAAACAGCACAAAGTAGTCCAAAGAAGCACTGAAGAGACTTGCAATTTAGGAACTGCAGAATTAATTTCTGTCTGAATGGCTATTTACTGGGACACCATAGGAACATTTTAAAAAGAGACAGATTACATTTGTTCAACAAGGAGTCGCTGTGTATTTATTACTTGATAACTTAAGATTATTATGGGTGATTTGGATAAAATATAATAGAACTATATTAAAAAAATAATAACCAGGCATTAACATGAAATGCAAAAATTGCAAAACTCTCCAGGAAATTAAATTCATTATTTGCTTTACGCATTTGCTCTCTGAATGCATCAATATCCTCTTGGTCTTTTTTTTTTTTTTGGTGGGAGCAATGGACTGGGAAGATTTCACATTGTGAAATTTAAAATCCTCCCTCCCCCAGCTGTTTTTCCTCTAAACTGACACATTTAGGCCTTTAATATATTTGCACTAACAATAAAATGATGCCTAAGAACTCTGCAAAACTGAATCATTTCTAACTCTTTAAAATAGCTTATCCCCTTCAAGAAACAAGTTGCTTGGTGGCAACATAAACACAGGGTGAAAGATGTTGCCAGCTTTTCTCAGTATATAACGCAGCTAAGGAAACCATGCCAGATCAGTTTGTGCCAAACCCCAAATATCTCAGGATAACTTTGAGTATTCTAAACAAGCTAAATTCCCTTGAATTCAATTCCCCTATAGACACACACACATTTTTTATCCATTCCAGTAATGCAATTCTACCTACAGTTACTTTGTTTGGAAGAATATACTGCAAATAAATATGCTTCAAATCATAGTTCAAGATATACAAGAGAAGGTTCTCTTAACCTACTCATCCTCTTCAACTGAATATACATCAATGGGTCCATGAACCTTCCAGTTTCAAATGCTGATATGACACTTCTCTGGCAAATGTTGGCACAGCAAGATTGTTTTCCCTTGCTATGCAGAAAGTTCCAAGTGTCTTTTCATTCATAAATCTTCTATGGGATGTCAACATAAAGGGATATCAACTTCCCATTCCAACTCTATGCTTAATCTTTAGAGCTCAGTGCTATAGTATTTTCAAATATTCATCAGTACATACCCTAGGAAAAAATGCATTGTTTACATTAATTATATATAAAAGTAAATCTTCCAATATTATGTTGCAATACTGAGCACTCAAGCTCAGGCTTCCATCCTGCCATGTCTTTGTACAGGATTTTCTCTTCTATTTTCCCTTCCCATGGATTTCTATCATCACCATCCTAATCTTTTCACATTCCATAGGCATTAAGTCAGCCAATTTTCCCTGGACTGGGGTGTGGAGATGGGTGTTCTGTGGTCATTCAAGTCATCAGTGGTAGGTTCTATTTGTTAAAAGTTCTTATATCTTCTTAATAATCTCTATAATAAATAGTCAAGAAATAAATATGATGATCTCTATATTAAATAGAGTACTTGGCTTTTCTGTCCATTAATAGGTTAAATGCAGCAAATTAATCAGCCAAACCTTTTTGAATCCAGGGATGAAGAATGTATAGCTTTTCAGATGTTGCTGGACTACTGATCCCAGTGGCTGCAAGTAGCCTGTCCATGATAAGCTATAGTTCAGCAACATTTTTCCATATAAATTCAGCCATGTTAATGATTTTTCTTCAGTTAAGAAAAAATCTTCTTCAAATTAAAAATGAATGAGCTTTGATAAGGTTGGTTCATAGAAAATAGTTTGTAAGCAATCAAACAGCTATGCTTGTAGAATTGCATAATAACCCAACAGATTAGATCCAGAAAAAGTTACAGCAAAGCCCCATGGAAATCAATTGGAATTCATGCCTAGCTTGCCCCATTCACTTCAACAGAACTACGGTAAGGGATTCAGCTCATGATGAGCAGGATACAAACTCCACAACTACAGCAGCGATCATGGAAACAGCATTCAGATATCTCCCAGTGCAGCATTGTTCCCCCTATCCATCCAAGGCTCTAATCTTGCCTAAGCGACACCCCAATCTTGTAGTCCATTGACTGACTAGGTAGCTCACTGCTGATCTGTTAGACATTGAAGCAACTTTACTATAAGGGTAGACCTCAATTTATGATCATAATTGATCTTGGAAATTATGGTTGTAAGTTGTGACCAATCATGACCAATCCGATGTTATGCCTTTTTTTGCAGAAGTTGTAAAGCGAACGTCATGGTCATTTAGTGAATGCTGCATTCATTAAATGAACACATTGTTCACTCTGGGCTGGTTTTTGCCAGAAACCTGACATAAACACCAGCTTCCACCAAAAACATTGTAAGTCATGCAGTCACATGACCACATAAAGCAACCATAAATGCGGGCCAGTTGCCAGTGCCCAAAATGTGTATGTGACCACAGCTGGGTGAATGGGGGGCAGCTGTCAGAACTTCAGAACCAGGTTGTAAGCAGCTTTTGGAGGCCCAGCATAATTTCAAACAATTGCTAATCCTAACCAGTAATAAGTCAAGTACATTGCTTATATATTGCCTATATATTGCTACTGTTTTCAGGAAATGCTAGAGGTATCTTGACAACAGAGACTCAGATAGGGAAATGGAAAGCAAAGCTAAACAAACAAACTTAAAACTGCCACTTAAAAAACAAAATAGGCTCATTCTCTACACCATATACATCTATAGATGTTTCTCTTAAGAAAAAATGTCCTAGGCAAGCTTTAAAACCAACCTCTCCTTCCCTGCCTCTCTTTCCCTCTCCTTCTCTTTCTTTGAGGGTAGGTCCCACTGGGACTGAAATTTGCTGAGTGAACAATCTTGGTAAGCCCACATCTAATCCTGGGAATAATATTTCCAACTGTCCCATTAGTACATAACTCTAGATTCCTTCCAACAGTCAGAGAGTGTGATCTTGAGCCAAGACTGTCAAAAGGCCTCTGTCTACCATTTGAAAAGATTGTTCAGGTCACTGCTTGTGCCAGCAGATTTCCCTTCCAAGATGACCTAACTGTGGAGAAAGAAACAGCATTTTGTCACTAACCTGAGGTTGGATATACATAACTTTCCCCCTAGTGACAGGGATGGCTCTCATCTTTAGAGAGACACACGTGCCTCTGTTTTGGTCCATGTCACTTTGTTACAAACTCCATTTGATTATAGTTTGTGTGATTTCATGTTTAAAACATCTTTGTTCTTCACTATCTCCAGAGATGGGAAATGGCAGTCTGTGCAGGGCAGACTTGCTTCTATCAACAGGCTTCCTTGCGCAGTTATTCTTCTCTTTATTCTCTGTAGATATTCTTCAAATGTTGGCTATTATAGTCTTGCCCAACATGAGTAGAGCGTATGGAGCTTGCCCTGCTTCTCTCTCTATCAATGCCCAGAAGAAGAAAAAACCTCCAGATCTTGAAACAGGCAAGCAAAACCTACCCCTAAGTGGAGTTTGCCAATAGCTGTGAGTGTCAAAACTGCTATAAATTTACCCTGTTCTAACTAACAGCAGAAGTTGGCCCTAAGAATTCCATAATTAGGAAGTACCAAGTCCCTACTTTCCCGTATTTTGCCAAATGGGAAACTCTTCTCTTGGTTGAGTAGAGTGGCTGGAAGTTTTCCTGCTTTTTCCCTGTCACTGGTGAACAAGGTTGCTTCATTTTTAGATTGTCAAAATGACATAGATGTTGTGAGATTTAGTCACGATAGTTTTCGCCTGCACCTTAAAGGCATTTATTTCTATTAAGTTTGTAGTGATTAAAGGCACCAGGCCAGAAACAGGGAAACTGTGAGTTCTGGTCTCATCTTGGGCATGAAGCCAGCTGGATAACCTGGGATCAGTCACTCTCTCTCAGCCCTAGGAAGCAGGCAATGGCAAGCCAGTTCTGAATCTTGCCAAGAACTCTGCAGGGAGTGTCTCAGGCAGTTGCTAAGAATCAAG
The DNA here is from genome assembly GCA_032468055.1 of Acrochordus granulatus. NCBI lineage: Eukaryota > Metazoa > Chordata > Lepidosauria > Squamata > Acrochordidae > Acrochordus > Acrochordus granulatus. The sequence goes on along the minus strand of JANHZU010006617.1, from coordinate 18,195 downwards.
TCTCACAAGAAGAGGAGAGGAGAGAAATTACCCATTAAGTTCCTTCCAAGGATTGGAAATGGACATATTCTTCCAAGCAGCATATATAAACTGATTTCAAAAATACAATTAACTATCAGGGTATTAATTAATATCCATAAATGTTCTGAACTATATACTTTCAAAGCTTATGCACAAGTAGTGCTGCCGTTTGAAAGGAGTGGTACAAATGGTGCCCACCCCCTCATATCAAGAGGAATAATACCCAGGGATGTCCATAGGAAAAGGATCAAAAGAGTCAAGAAGGCCCCAACCATGCAATTGAAGCCCTGCCCCTTTATGTCACAACAGAGGTAAAGAGGGCAAGACTTTGATTGCCTAATTGTGACTTTTGCTTTTTTTACTTCATTGATAACATTCATACCCAAGTTATTTTACAAGGCAGATACTCCGACACTCAGTCCTGTCCACCTCAGTACAAATGCAACTATAAGAATTCAAAGAATTGGAAAAATTAATCATTTGCTTTTTGATATCTGCTGCATGTCTAACTCTATCAAATGCTAAAACTGGACTTAATAATAAAACTGCAGCTTTTCCCAAAACATTCTAGACTGGATGAAAAAGTCACAAGTCTGATTAGGACTGGAAATTACATATATTTGCAGCTCATAGAAAACTATTCTACTTCAGAGTGCACTTGATATATCTGTCCCAAATTGAAGAAATGGAAAGATTGTGTTAGAAATTGCTTGCACTTTGCAGTTTTAGAATAAACAAAGTCATTTTATAGAGAAAAAAATTGAAAATTATTAACATCATCATCATTACTATTTTGCTTATTTCTCTGTGTATCATTAAGTATCCTGGGACTAATATTTCAGCAGGAACTAGAAACTTTTACAACACTTTCAACGTGCATGTTTACACAATCAGCTATAAATCTTACTAAGTTTAATGTTACTTATTCCCAAGTAAGCATGTGCATAAAATTGCAGCCTCAGACTCTGTTGGTAAACTAATTCTTACCACAACTATAAACAGAAATATTTCTTTGTATATTTTTTTGCACTCTCCTTTATCACCAGCTTACAGACTAGTAAATACATTAAATCCAAAAGTCATTAAGAGCAGCCAATAGAGAACCCTCTATTGGTTTAGACTTAAGCCTACAGAATTTTGTCCTCCAGTATCTTAAGTGACCCACCAGTATCTTAAGTGACCCACCATCTGTATTTTCTCACTTGCCATTTATCCCAATCAATAGCTTTCTTGCAGCATTTCACTTTCAGCTCAAATTCTGAATAATTTTGTTTGACTTTCACTAGTTTAAAAACTTCTGTTTAACCCATGATATTCAACAGCTACAAAGAAGTAATCAACAACAAATGTTAAGTAACTTAAACTTACTAAGGACAGGGGCAGGCTGAAAAAGATAAAGGTTTCTCCTTTCAGTTGTGTCCCATTCTAAGGGGCAGTGCTCATCTCTGATTGGCAGCCGAGGGAGCCAGCGTTTGTCCAAAGACGCTTCCGTGATCATGCAGCCGGCATGACTATATGCTGAGGCACACGGAACACTGTTACCTTTCCCACCAGATTCAGCAGTACCTATTTATCTTCCTGCATTTTGTATGCTTTCAAAATGCTAGGTTGGCAGGAGATGGGGCAAGTAATGGGAGCTCACAGCAGCACTTGGGTCTCGAACTGCCGAGCTGCTGACCTTCTGGCCCACAAGGCCACCGTCTTAACCGCTCAGCTAGCAGGGGCAAGCTAGGGAGCTTTATACTGTAAACATGCTATCTACATAGAATACTTTGGCACTCTCATGGCATAGTGTAACTCAAGTTACAGTTCTGGCCCAGATTCCAATTTCTTTGACTGTTGTGTTGGTAGCAGCTTTTTCTCCTGTTCCTTAAAGTTATTCTTTTTGTCCATTACGATGGGTTAGTACTTAGATGAGAAATAACCAGGATATCTCAATGTTGTAGGCTAGACTTGAGAGTCAAGAAACTTTCTGGAAAAGGACAATAGGGAAACAGCTTCCACATTGCTGACAACAAAACTGTTAAGATTAATTATGGAAAGTCATCAGACCTTATGCTTGGCATAACTATATTAACTGTATCAGGCAAACATAAAACTTAATCCAGGCCAGTCCTTGTCTTGGAATTATCATATCAAGGCTTTACAATAAGATTTGAATGAAACTATCTGGATGCTGCAATTTATCCAATAAATTTTTCTTTGCAATAATGTTACTTAGGTTAGTCTACCACTTTGTCAATGATAGTGCAACTGGTTGATAGGCATTTATTAACATTTTCTGACTTCAGTGCTCCATCAACCTTGCAACCATCCATTCCAACCAAATGATCAGAAAATAGAGGTATTAGTGCTCATTAACTTTCCCTTATTTAGAAGCAAAATGTCCCTCTGTAACTTGGCTATCCTATGGTCTAAATTTCTCTTTGGACTTGATCATCTTACCTCACCTCCTTGGTGTCCTTCTAGAGACTATAAAGGTAAAGTATATTCAAGTTGGGATTTTCATTCCTAAAAACTGAAAACTTTTATCAGATTTCAGCTAGCAAGCAGAGCTGTAACTGATTAGGCAAACTCAAATTCCTGATAACTCCTTATTGAAAAAAGGTTAGAAAACCACAGCCTGAAATTCTAGTGATTTTTGTGTTTCAAGAGCAAGCCCATATATAGAAACCATATTCACCCACTCTTGCACAACTTTACCTTTCCCACCCTATCTCCTCTTTTGCACAGGAAGACTGATTTTTTGCACTCATAAATCACCCTCCCACAATCTGGTTGATCTCTAGATACACCGACTTAGGTATCCAGTATTTCCTACTCAGCATGTCTACTGTGTACAATTCTGAACTGGATTGGCCTGGGCAAAGCTACCCTAATCAGTCCTATCGTGTCAAGTCAGGGAGGTAAAACCAAGTCTCGTATTTGACTCCATCTTTCTCCACGTTGCGTCCATAACGATGGCACTGGCTTGCGGTTCCATACGCGATCCAGCGCTCCGTCTAAATTGGCCTTTCGGTTTAGAGGTTGAAGTTTTTGAATGCATCACTAGATGGCATTGAAACTTTGCTTTATCCAGCGAATTCCTCAGTCCTTCTTCACCGTTGCTTCAGCTGGTTTGGTTTTTAGGTGTCAGGGATATTGTTTTATTGTTAAAGGGCATAGAGTAATATATTCATCTCCATCCAAGGCAGTCATTTAATGCCCCGAAACATGGCCCTCTCACAGCTCTGGCCTGTTAACTATGCTTATTTGGTGTAATAATTAGCAGAATTTCTCACTAACAGGGGCACTTAACACCGCCTCACATTTTTCCACCTATGTTTTTGTACGTGACAGATTGTGCATTCTGTAAATAAAGTTAAGTGGGTTGGAACCTAAGGCCTGTACGACGCTGTTGTTTTCCTCGCAATCGTTTTCCAACGGGTGTACATTAACCTCTTCCTGGATTTTTTCGAAGCCTAACGCAAACAAAGTTTGGGGTTTTGTGTAATAGGATGGGGAAGATGTCCAAACGCAGAGGAGTTAATTTTTCAACCTGGGTGGGAAGAAGAGAAAATAAAGGATATAGAAAAAAGATGGACTCTACTGAGTAGCTCGAGCAATGAAGAAGAGCTGTGAGTTTATCGAGGCAGTTTTCATTTTCAATCAAATCTACGCCCGATGCCCCAGAGAGGGAAGTTACTTAGGGTGTTGCATATTTAAATGTAGGAACGGGTCACTTTCAACCCTCTTTTGGGGCATAAAAACTAGGACTGTACAATTCTGAAGTTCTCCAGACACGTTCTGCAGTTGTGTTTGACTTTGACGGATACATTATTATCCTAGCATTTTATCCAACCCCCATTTTACTTATAACACTGAGAAATTCCCTCTCGTTTGCATTTTGCAGATTGTTGCTATCTTATATAGACTTGCAGTTATTAAAAATTAAAACTGCAAAAGGACCTTATAGGCTGTCTGTATTATGGAGGTATATTCTAACTTTTAACAGTTCTCACACACAGAATTCTGTTCCCCCCCTACTGGTTCTCACTTAATTTGATGAGAATTTATTTCCAGTAAATTTATTTGAGTGGAATGTGATGCTCTGGCACTTATTTCATAATGAGATGGCCAAAGGGGCATGCATGTGTATATGCACCCATGTCCAATCTTCATTTGTACTATAATTTATCATATAGTTTGCAGTTTCTGCGTTTTCCACTCAGTTCTACGCATCCAAGCTATGAAGGATTTCTGTCCACCAAGAGTGTTCTGGTTTCTTGCTGTTTATTTATTTTTCTTTTATTTAATCAATTTCTATAGCTGTCCATCTCCACAGGTGACGCTGAAGGATGATATACACCAGGTATGTGTTAGAAATCTAAAGTAGGCTTAATCTTTTTTATTTTAATAAACCCTCTCCTCTCCCAAAGGCACATAAAATAAAAACCTGACCTAAAGCATGTTTAGACCTGGTGTCTGCAAGAAATAATTATAATTATAATAGATGGCGGGTATCGCTGTATGATTGAAGACTTACCCCCTTTTTTAACGTGTGTGTCGCATACCGGTGCCATGACTGTGGCAAGCAACCATTCACCCAGACTATCTTGGAGGATGCGACATGGAGGATGCTAGAACAAAAAGGCTAGCTGAACTGTAGTTGAACTGCAAGAAGTTAATCAATATTTTCTTTTACAAGTTCACCCTACAGCATGTGATGCATGTAAATTGATTTGATTGTGCAATCACACCCATCTTAACTTTTTTGACTCATTGCTGTGGATGATCCTGGTTCTACCCTTTTTAATCTGTTATTCCTCTTCCACTTTTATCTCCTTGTGAAGTCCATGGAGCAGGAAAAGTGGTCCCAAGTTACCTCATGAGCCTGTGGGGCTAGGGATGGACTTCAGTCTTATTCTTCACAGTTTCAGTCCAATACCTTAACTACTGGACTACATTGTCTCATCATCTTGCTGTGTCTATTGTGACCTTCTCAGTAAAAGAATTCAGTATGATTCTTGGCCTTCATCAACTATCTTAAATCTGCTTTATATTGGTGGGTCAACCAAGAATTCCAGTGGATTGACCTGGAATTGCCTGGAAATAAACAATGTGGTTTTCCACTGAACCAGAGTTAAAAATTGTTGATGTCTATCCAATCTGTGTTGGATAGCTCCTGGATTGTTAAGGTTGGCCTTCAAAATAATATTTACCAGATTCAAGAAGCACAGTAGCAGTTTGTGTCTTATAACAATGTTGGAGCACTGTTTAACTTTGCCCCACTTCCAAAGTTCAGCAGTGTTGCTGAATTAATTAATTCCTTCTTAGCATCTAGTAAATAATTAAAGTTGCAGCAGTTAATGCTTTTGCTTCCCATTCCCACACTCACAGACACACACAAAACATTGATCTGCTTGTTTTATCCCTCTTTGTGACCCATTTTGACATCCTGGAAAAAGGGTAGACCTTTCTAAGGTACAGTCATACAGTCTGCTTCTTCTCCTATGAACATGATTGAGTCTTTTGAGGCTCCTAGACTGCCTGTCCAAACGGTCATTTTTATTATTCATTAAAATAAACAGATTAATAAAATAAAAATTACTCCTTTTCTCATTCTTAACCTTATGACGTGACCATAAAATGGGATTTTTTTCAATAGATTTCAGTCTGGTTTTGGGAAGAGGGCGGATAAAAAGTGAACAGAAGCAATTTATCTCTAAGGTCTCCTGCTTCTCTTCCTACCCCAGAACTACTTCTCATCTGCACGAAAAAAGGCCAAATGGAAACACTGCAGTGCCAAAATTCAGCTATGATGCTGCCACACTTCTGTAGCATAAGGTCAGGGTGTCAGGACATATAGCCTGGGGAACAAGCGTCCAGGAACTCACAAATTGTTTATCCTAGAGTCAGACATGACTGGAAGAGGAAACCTTTACCTTTACTATTACCTTTAATAAGATAGAAGGAAAGCAACAAATGGAAGGAAAGGGAGGCCTTTTCTAAGCAAGCAATGAACTTGAAGTGGATTATTTGTTTTAAAAAGCTGCTTCAGTCACATTGGTATAATTATTGTACTATTCCTTAGTGGCTCTTCTTTTTATCTGCTGCCAGAAAATCTATCATAATCATCAGAGTTTATTTAGGTTCTGGCATAATTTTTGCACTGCAATTAAATGAAAACTCATTTAGTCCTCCTAATGGCAACTTAAAATAAAATATACAGAATAAAAAGATGGCTATAATTCAGAACACAAAGCATAGGGAAATAATGATAATCTGAATTAAATGTTTCTTGAAATATTACAAAAATAATAAAATGAATATTGTCAAGGGTAATAAATCTAAAGTATTATCTGCCTCAAAACAAGCAGTGTTCATGAGAAATAATCTAATTCCTTCCTAGCTCAGGACTTTTTTCTTTGCCTAACAATAAAAGTATGGAACAGAAAGCATTGTAGTAGGCACAGAACATAAGCATAATTGCCTGCCTAGACATGCTCTCTATATTGATTCATTTCTCATACGAATGCCTTCCGAATGTTTAGGTTCTACAACTTCCTACCACCATAGTGAAATACAGTCAGTTACAGTCCTGGCACATGAATTAGTGATACCATTGGAATGGGAACAGCTGATAGATATGCCTTGGATGTAAAACTGTTCTGTGGAAGCTTCTGAGTCCAAGTCATCTCCCTCCAGGGAAATAGAATATCAAAAAACAACTGTGCCCAAAGCCACAATGCCAGCTTCAAAAAGCAGAGGAACTGTTTTACTAACTTTAACATGGAATATTCAAAGGTAAGTAGCAAATACATGTTTTATGTCTAAACCCGGATCTCTACATGAGAAAAAGCAAAAAGAAGTCTCCACAGTATTTTAATGTTTCCAAGACTTATATAGGAGGTAGACCAATATGATGGAAGTAATCACTTCATTAGCTTCAGTCCAGCAGTAAACTCTGAAAGCCTGGTTCATCCATACAGGAGTTGACAATTAATGGAAGCCATTCTTCACCCCTAATGTAGGTATAAACCTTAGGCTTTTAAACAGAACTTCAGCTTTCACTTTTTGACTTGGTTGTAAACTTTTTGAATGGTCTACTATGTCTATTCTTTCCTGTCATATTTCTATGACTCATGACAGACCCTAGACATCTATGGAACTTTGGTCCAAAAGGGTAATCTGTTGATTCAAATTACTGTACATTTCTAAAGTACAGCACTGAGTAATTTTTAGTAACTTGGAAAAGAAGAGCATAAATAAAGGGGGGGGGGAGGAGGGAGTTAGTTCCATCTTTTTATCACTGCAGTCCTTGACATTTTTTTAAAAAAGAAATAGCACCTGGATAGCAGATTTCCTGAAAATTCCAAGATGTACTCCCACTCCCATGTAGAATATTGTTCTAAGGTTCTTCTTGGTCCCAGGAAATTACGAAGAGGTTCTCCAAGTATACTATATGGAATAGCTATGGAATCACTGTCTTCTGCTCAATGGCAAGAAATATTCAAAATATTGAATAATATTTTAAGACTTTCATCTCCTCAACCTTCATCCATACTTGCAGAAGCTCTTCCTGAGGGACCTCAAAGTGCAATCTTGCTGAAAGTTTATTTTTAAAACCATGTGCCCAACATTCAAAGAAAGAACCATCACATCAAGCACTATTTGAAATCACTACAGATAGCCACAAGTGAACTGTCTCCATGAATTAGCTTTAAAGCTATCTATGCCAATGGCACTACAGACAATATTTCATAAATTAAACATATTCTTAATAAAGAAAGAACATTATGGTTTTACTGCCAATCATTTGCAAAAACCCACCACTCTTCCTCCAATATGGAAAGGATCTCTCCTTTCCGTATTCATACCTGTATATACGAAGATAAGATTATCATTTTACTATCATTTCCATATTCTTCATAATCCCATAATATATTTCTTTAGCAAAAACAATGCATAACCATGCATTATTTCTGTCCAACCTTCCAGCTTAACTAGTTACCATCCGGTTGGATGTAATTAAAGGTAATTTAATTAATTAAAGGTAATTTAGAATAATCATTCTATCAAAGTTCAGCAACATGTACAATGAAGGCTTCAAAGGCTGCTTAAAAAAAGTTCAAAAGTCACTGGCAGCTTGTGGCTACAGGTTGCACATCCATATTCTTTCATAACTGACAAGTTACCTTATAGGACAATTTTATTCACATCAAAATTCTATTGCAGTCAATGGTTCTCAATACTGGTATGTGCATATAATATCTAGCAACTTTTGGAGATCTTGTCAAAAATGTTTTGAAAATACATATTTTATTAATCCTATTTCCACACACAAACCTGAAAAGTTGGTAAAGCATAAATTTCCAACATATATGAAAAGCTACTCCTTCATGTAGCCATATGCTCGGCAAGATCTCAGACATTTTCCAGATGTTCAACTCAGCACAGCTTGACTAGGATCTAAACTCACACTTGGATTAAGGTCCTCAGACACAAAACATAAACAGATAAGAATCTTTATTGTATACTACAAAGAATCCATTGAAACACTTCATTGCCCTCCACTATTTCTTTCTTATATCCTCTCTGATGTTTTTTCTTCTCACTCTTCCCATTTTTAATGGTCTTTTCGCTCTGTCGTTTTTGGACTTGAAATTGGGCAACCATTGGTGGTTCACATAACTAAAATCTGTACTTTGAGAAACTCTGGCTCTCAATTCTCACAGCTGTATTTTTCAGAAAATAATCCAAAATTGAAGAGAGAAATCCTTTCTAAATTTAGATCTCACCTATAATATAAATCAACACAGGCTAATATTGACTTTGTTCCTCCTTTTCATAATCATCTTTGCTGTAGATTCACAATTGGACATCTTACTTTCTCAGTGACACTCAGACTTCTTAATTTGTAACTCAGCTCTATACCTTCCTATTTTAGTGTGAAAGCTTGTACACGGTCTCATAAATTTTACCACACATGTTATGGGAGTATGTTCTACATCCATTATAGAGTATTTCCTCCCCCACTTGAGATCACTTCTCAGTTTTCCTTCTGGCACTGTCCAGATATATTTGTGACAGACTGTGTGGAGTGGTTATTGGCATGTCATGCAAACCATACTTGTAACACAATTCTGTGCATAAAAATACAAGAGGAAGTCTTCATTCCTTGTTTCCAAGCATATGTGTATAGCTTTTGTTTCAGTTATAATGTTCACAATATTTGTTAGAAAGGCTGAATACAAATACTTAGTTTAATGTTCTGAAATAAGGCATTAAAACATTCTTTTTCACTCATGAATATAGTTATATCAGAGATTTCTGTGAACTACAGTATTGATTAAACAAGACAATATCTTTCTGTGCTGTTAAGTGGGACAATTGACTAGCTGTTAAAAAGTAAAAATATTCTGAAACTGCAATTTTTCCCTTCACTGTGGGGATTTAAAAATGAATTCTTCTAAAGATGCTTAAAAATGAAAATATTGTGATGACAAAGCCATCTCATTTTATCACATGATTTAAGATCAATTTAAGGATCATTAATAAGAAGCAACAAGATTTTATGAATCTTAATACTACATACTAATGTCCAGAATTGTGCAGAGATTTGTCTGAAATTTATGAGGATGCTGACTGTGACATTTATAAACTGTCATTCATTTTCAAATTAGGAAAGCTTTGCCTTTCATTATGAAATTCTTGTAGTCTCTGTTCTCATTTTTTCAACATTATCAGCTACTGTACTCTTGGACTGTTAACTTCAATCTATTGTTAAAACTAAGCAATGCATTTGGGAATTGTATTCTGTAAGGATTTCATGGGGAGAAAACCTATTCATAGTATAGCTGATGCAGTTCTGCTTAGCTTAAGATCTGCATAGACTTTGATAAATAAACAGCTACATTGAGTGTACTGTTAAAAGTACTTTAACTGGAAAAAGAGAATTAACAAGATAGGTGAATGTTTGAAAAAGGAATTCAACAGTTTCATTTCCCCTACCAATATAGAATAAAATGCCTTTCCTTGAAGCACTGGAAGAAAATCCTCAGTTATTGTCACAGAAACATAATTTTGAATAATATTGTATGATTTGGAATTGTAGACAGAATCCCACAAGCTGAATCCTTTAGGATCATATTTATTGATCATATTATGGTCAATGATTTGATATCCAACTTTTCCTTTGGGTTTACAAATCTGGAACATGTAATTTGCAAAACTCTTGCATTTTACAGTACATATAATCAACAACTGAAGCCACTCCAGCCATAAGGATTGATTATTTCCACACCAGTGAATCTTCAAAATTTATTTACCAGACACTGTAGAGAAAGATAGGCTGATGGAAACAGAATGAAAAGCACCCTGAAAACATACTGTTTCAACTAATGGGAAGAAGGGTGGTATTTTGTTTTGCTTTCCACATTGCTTTTCTCAGTTTTCTATTGGTTACCAATTTACTATAAGAAGATGTACCACGATGTACAGTACATCTTCTTATAGTAAAGATACAACTTTTCAACTCATCTATAAAAGAAATTATATTTCATACTTTCTTTTAAAAATCCAATTATATTATGTTTCCCATTTGTTTAGTATAAAAGACTTCATCAATTTTAGGGCTGATACCTTTAAGAAGTCTTATGGACATCTGGATTCCATATGGTTTGCAGGGTTATTATTCATTACCAAATAAATTTCACATGTCACTGGTAATCTTAAATTCTATAAGATCATCTTATGTTCACCACTCAGTCTTATTTTGTTACTTTTTATATATTTGTATAATTATTTAATGTTGTACATTTGCTGGAAATAATTGAGATTATAGATAACATATTAACTATAACATGCAAACAAATAAGTAAATAATTATTTTTTGATTTTCCCCTCTAAAAGGAAGTTTTTAAGTAACCAAGAAAATAATATAAAACACATTTACCACTGCATGAAATAACTTCATATAAATTATCAATGCTTAACTACTTACTTGCTCCATATTTTGTCTAAAGAGTGGATTCCTGAATTTTGTGAAATTGTTGAAGTACAAAGAAAATGTGGTCTATCCAAGATTTTTGTGATATGTACAGTAAAAAGTTTTTGGATAATCAACAAAGCAAAAAATAGATGTTTTGGAAATCTCTTACTTTTTTTCCTATCTATGGGATAAGCCTTTGAGGGAGACATAAATGAGACATAACAGAGGAAGGAACCAGGAAAATCCAATTGCCCAGGTAAAATCTTGGTTATCTTCCTCTAAACTCAGCATTATGTACTTAAAGGAACCTCAGGATTCTTCTAATATCAAAGAGCAAGCAATATTGCTATTAGCAAATGAATTACAGTGAACTCTGCAATGTAATAGTCTATGTGTTTCAAAAGGCATGCAACAAGATTAAATCCAATATCTAGGATTTTGTTTTCTCTCAAATTCATAAGAAAGTCAAATAAGAAAGGCTTTATTTCTCTGTGCTTTCCAAAAAGCCTATTACAGTATATTTTTCTGTATGTGTTGAAGCCATATAGATATTATATACCATCTGCATGAGTCTCAAAATTAATACTAAGAAATCGCTTAAATAAATAGTTACACATTTCTACCTCAGATTTTTTAAGATAAATTATATTTTCTTTCTTTTTGCCATTTGTAATGCATTCAGCACCAAGGAATAAATCCTAGATGCAATTCTGAAATCAAATATTTAAGGTCCATTGCAATGTTACCATTTAAATGCTCAAAGTAAAGCCTTTTGTATATGCTTTAAAAATATATATAAATATGAAAAGATGCCTCGAAGGTATTTTTAAACATACAAATAAATAACCTATGTTTAGTTTGTCATGCCTGAAAAGAAATTTGCAATAATGACATTATTGTGTCTGCGCAATTGAGTGATACAATTGCAAAATGTAATTTGAATAGACATATGCGTGGTTGAATAAAATCTAATAAACTGTGCTGTAGATTTTTATGCCAAACATCAATTAAATTAGTGTAAACTATAATCCGCTGATATTTCTTCTATATTCATATGCTGAACTTTGCTAGCCAAAAAAGTCTATGCAGTTGTACCACTGCATTATAGTCAGTTGCCAGATTACCTCATCAATCTGATTTTTTCCAGTGGAAAAATAATTGTATATTTAAAAATCTACTTCAGCCATGCTAAGAACTGGTACTTTCCATTTTTACAGAAAGAAAGGACCAGAAACAGTGAATTTAAAAAAAACCACAGAGAAAATTTAATTCCTCTCTCCTGGACTACTGTTGTCGCGCACACCTAGAAATAGCCTATACAATGGTGTCGGCCCTTCAAGATAGTCCAGACAAGGAAATCCAAACTAACAAATACTGATATTGTCTTTAATGTAAGGTCATACTTCCATTATCCTGCAAGTCTGAAAGCTCTTTTTCCCTCCCTACCTTTAATTCCAGAGAACTAGGCAGGATGTCCCTTCTCCACTTTTGTCCAGCTTTGGACTCAGATTTCTTTTATCAAACCGTGGTCTAAGCTGTGGCTGTTCCTCCTATCTCGAGGTAATTTTCATAGCCGGTACAAGTGGAAGGCAGAGATCACCTTGAAACATACAGCTACCCATGGCTACTAGTTAAAATGGCTATAGAAGACAACTAATGTTCCCCAGTTGTTGCAAAACAAACTGAGTAACGGTAATGTCCTTCCATTTCTGAGATTTCTACAGATACATAGTTTATTATTTAGGGAAAATAAGATTTTAGTCCAGCCCTTTGTGATTCTTTATATATTCTTATCTTCGATAATTTAAATCTGTGTTAATTTCTCTAGTAAACTGTTACATATGTTCTTTCCTATTGTGAGTGTTCTAGCTTTACTTTGAAATAATATGAAATGCCATTGCCCAGAATATATTTGAGGATTCACAAATCCATTTATTTATTAGTTGTATTTTTCTTTGTTGACCAGGTAGATAAGGACAGGATTCACAGAAACACATTTTTTTAATGTTTCGATGACTGAGCAATTGAAAACCACCACCAAATTTCTGAAAAATAAAAATATCCATAGATAAATACAAACAATTTCTCGTAACTAATAGAAATATCACAACTATAAAGTATGTATCCAGTGAGTTTTCTGGATATGCAGGAATTTAAAACTACCCTTCTCTGTTCTAGGGCAACACCTAAATCATGTGTTATGCTGGACTTATCTTTGGGGTGTTATTGAATTGTAAATTCAGTATTGATGTTTATTTTGACATCTGCCTTGTTACGTCAGTAGCTTTGTGCCTAGTGGTAACAGAGAGCAAAAGAAGACAGCAAAAGGTGAATTTTTTTCTCACAGTCTCACAGTGTATACTTGTCTATTATTAGGACAACAAATTCTTCAGTTCCCAGGACAGTTGTGTTATTTTCTTGTTAGTGTCAAATACTGCCATCCTGCATGCACACAGTCCTTGACTTGCTTGCATCGCTTGAAGCTATGATGGACCCCCCCAAAAGTACTTACAAACCAGTTCTAAGTTCTGATAGCCACCCCCCTCCTGCAGTTACATGACTGCATGTCAGGTGCTTGGCAACCAGCCTGCATTTACAGCCATTTGCAGTGTCCCGCGATCACATGACATTATACAACGATTTGCCAAAAACCAACATTTACTCCCCCCCCAAAAAAAACAGCCCACACAAAACAATGGGTTCGCTTTACTACCATTGCATTTGCTTAACGACCACGGCAAAAAAGGTCATAAAATTGGGTCAATCCATTTTATGACCATCATGACTATAATGGACAAGCTCCATTATGACTGTAAGTGGAGGACTACCTGTACAGACTTCTTACATCCTACTGTATGTGTTCTGTAGTACTGTAGTTGTATAATTAAAAGACCGGACACATGAAAATAGCTAAAACTGAGAGAGAATCAATACAGCCCTCCTCTATGTAAGATGCGTGCTTTTATTCTTTAAAGAGCATCCTCACCTTCTGTTGCCCTCCCCAGTCCTGACAGTATCATAAAACAGACTCCTAAATGAACTTAGGAGGCATTTCCTACCCCTGGTGAGAGAAGGAATTTCAAAATTCTTCTAAGTACAGTAGTTCTGATTCTGTGCATTTCTTTAAATGACATTTAATTGATATTCCGTCAAGATGAGTAAAGCACCTGAATTTCAGATTCCTTTGGCAGGAATGACATTCCTCTGCAGCCTGTCCATTCTTCTTGGGGGTCAGGGACACTAAGGACATCGGAGATAAACACCCCACAGGGATGCTGCAGCTGAACAGAGGCTGGGTTAAAACAAGAGGCCAAACCTACCAGGATGTTCCACTGGCCAAATCCATTGGGATGAAAGAGCCACACCAGAGCACATAGTGGCGTCCACCTATGGACTAAGGGAAGAGGGTTTGCATAAGCTTGTTCTAATGTATATTCTGGACATTTTAGAGTGTCGTTTTAAGGCTCTTTCGATCAGTGGTGTAGATCCTGGACCTGGGTGAAAAATGGCAGAAATATCATAGGGGATTTTGAAAACACATCTGAAAACAGAAGTATTTTTCAACTATAATGAAAAAATAGTATCACAGAATGATAAGTTTTGACTGAGCAGTGACAAAAAATTGTATTCAATTGCAGCAGTTACTCATTTTAGCTGTTTCTGGTTCATTAATCATTTCAACATTTATATAGATTCCTTCATTCTGCTTTCAAGTATTTTCAGAAGATACATGCAGATTTGTGTTGATCATGCATTTGGAAAGATTGAAGCCTTGGGGCCTAATTCTGGAGGACTGGGTTGTGTGAAATAATATATGAGAAATAGGTAACTCAGAGAGAAAATAGATGGAATCACACAGCATATTAAACTACGGTTTGCTTACTCTCTGTTTTCTGACTCAGTTATAAGAAGCAAATTCAAAAACATAAAAACATAGCTCATGTCTTAACAGGCATATTGGCTAGCAAGACCCAATATACTGAGCCATAATGTGGTTTGTTTCGGTTTTGCATGTTGAATGAACTTAGGCTGCTCTTACTCTTGTTCTCAACACTGCAGGTATTTTCCTAGCCAGCACTTGCTAAAAATATTGGACTATCACACGCGATGTCCCAGAACAATGCATAAAACAACACATGTAGAAACACTGAACTGGAGAAGGCTGAACTAATCATCAAAGTGATATAAAATGTGTGCTGACCTAGAAAATGATGCCTGGACAAGTCTACAGATAATCTTTGAAATCACATGAACATAGTGTAAATCAATTTAATATAAATAGAAAATGTATTTCCATATTGCAATAATTCTTTATTTGACATAAATAAAACTGCATATTCCAGATGTTTTTTAAAAAAATCTGAATTTCCTATACACAGTGATATATGCAGATCTGGTTCTAATCTTGTTTTAATGTAACTAATCCCTCCAAGGAAGGTATAACTGTTTCTAATATCTTTTTCAAATGTTTTATTTATTTTCAACAACATAGGGAAACAAAAACAAAAAAAATAAAACAACACAAAGTACATAGTAATACACCACATAACAACAAATAAAACATTATCTACAATGTATCACAAAACAAAGAAAAAAAGGAGGAGGAAGGGAAAAGGAAAAAACTTGCTGCCTTATCCATCATCAATTTCTACTTTCTTCCCATTTTAATGTATGTTTGTTCTCTACACATTCTATTCAATGACATTACATTACAATATGGTGTACTGTATTTCACTTAATTTTGTGTGCAATCTGATTCGATCATAAATAATATGTATATTATATAATCATGATAGTATAGTACTGGAACTATAAATTCATTTTTAAAAGGAAATGAATGAATATATTATTTTACTGCATTTTCTAAAAAGGTGTGTCCTACATTGCTGGGGGACAGGATGGAGTGTGAGTAAGTAGACTTCCCAATATGGGAAGAAACACATTCAGACTACTCACTGGACCCTTGGAGGGATAATTTCGAAGAGAAATAACACTGATATTTGTGTACAGACACACAAGTAGTCATTCCCACTGGCTCAGCAGTGAACTACTTACATTACTCCAAGTACTCCTTTTTTCTGCTGTAAATATTGGACTGCCCTACCAAAAATCATTGGTGGGATGTCCTGCCAATCCACTTGAAGATGAAATTGTGCCTCATGGACTACTGGAGTGTAATTTCCAAATAAGGAAAATGTTGTCCAAACTCTCCTCTTTCTCTTCTAGAATCTCATTTTCCTGATGTTCTTCAGTATTCTTAAAGTAAAGGTCTGAGAAGATTATAGGAGTTACCCCTTTCCTCAATTTTTGTTCAACTTCTTTGACAGGCCTCGATATAATTCAGCTTTTAACTTCTGAAACCTTTTCTGAAAAGTTTAATTTTGTTAACTTTTTTAGATGAGGCAAGGGAATTTCCTCCAATCATTATTAATGGAAACAGAACAGCAACTGGGCCCAGAATGATCAAAACATGCATTTGAATGTTGACATGAGAATGCTTGGCTGCTTTCTGGAAAGAAGGACAAAAAGGTTGCATGTACTATATAGAAATAGTTTAACAATGTTTACAGACAACCCACAATTGGCTGAGTGCACAACATGGTAACCCACAATCAAACAAGATCATGTTATGGTTTACCATAATATGTGAACCAACCCCTTCTCTTGCAATGACTCACATATGGTTGCTAAGCCCTTTTCTGGGATTGATAGAACCCAAAGAAACTGGCAGCAAACCACCACAAAATGAAGGCAAGACCTTTTGCAGTCTTGTGCAAAAATATATTAAAATATGTATAGCTTCTTTTACATGTCACACATATGTATAAATGTACACATTTTAAAAAATCCTCTGCAAACATTTTAAAAAATCCTCTGCAAAGCAAACTCAACACCTGTGGTAAATCCTAGCATTGCTGTCTTTACTGACATCACTGTTGCCCACTATGGCCCCTGATTCCTCAAATAAATAAACAAAAGGAGGGTCATGATGAAGAGAGGGGGCTCATTTTCTCATTGGAATTTTTTTTTTCTGGAATAGGCTGTTCTGAATATTTGGAGGGCACTTTGTGCATTTCCAGAAGTTTGTCTTTCAGGACAGGAAAAAATAATTCTGCAAAACAAAGAAACCACTTTCTGTCACATGACATTCTTCAGGGAAATGTTTGTCCAACATGATATTGAAAGGACTTCTCTTTGTATTTGTTTTACATTCTACAAAAAATAAAGAATAACCTCAGCCCCGGGTTAATGTCTTTCATGGCATCTTAATGGAAATTAGATGCATGTCTGTCCTCCAAATTATGCCATCATTTCCTACCTCTTAACATTCATCTCACTTTGCTGCATAACTGAGCCACCCCTAACTTGACCCATACATAAGTATTTTTCATGTTTGCAATTGGTTATCTAAGGCAAGAGTTTTCAAGAGTTTTCAAACTCTTTCAGAACCTGTTAGTTTAAAGAATAATAATCCTAGAATCCCTAATAAAGAAGCAAAATTCTAGTGACAGAAAATCTGAAATATTTGTTGTGGGCTTGCTGAGGAAGGAAAAAAGTGATATGAAACATTCTGGAATCATCTGCAGTAATAAATAAATAGTATTAAGAGTTAAACCAGGTGGCTAACGTGTGTTTTCATCTGTTTGAGAAAAATCATTTTCCAGTGAAGTAAATGTTGTTATTCTTTATGCTATAGTCATGTTGGACAACACAAAAGCAGGCAACTGTCTGAAAAATTTGATGCTGTTCTCTTGAGCAATTTGGTCAGATTTAAATGCTAGAGAAAATACATTCAGTCAGCCTATTCTGTCCCTACTTTTGAAATGTTAGCCCTCAAATTCTTGCTGATGGCACAACACAAAAGATAAAGTAAGATTTTTTTCTTCCTTTACACAGCTAGTCTCCTTTCTGCAACAGACACAACATATTTCAGGTTTCAGTTTTCAAAGCAAAGGGCAAGTCTTTTCTATAATGAAGCTGTTCATGTATTTTCTTGGGATGTATTATAACTGTCTACTCCAACAATGCTGCAACAATAAAAAAGGTAAAAGTTTCCCCTGTCCAGTTGTGACTGACTCGAGGAAGCAGTGCTCATCTCCAATTCATAGCCGAGGGAGCCAGCATTTGTCTGAAGATGCTCCTATGGTCATGTGGCTGGCTTGGCTATATGCCAAGACACACAGAACACTGTTACCTTTCCT
>JANHZU010006616.1:37855-48541 GCA_032468055.1 Acrochordus granulatus | reverse complement strand
GCTCTCACGGAATTACATTTAAAAATATGTGGTGTTTATGGCTCTCTCAGCCAAAAAGGTTCCCGACCCCTGCTCTACAGTATGCTCTGCTGGCTTGATTCTTTACACAGGTGAATGCAGTAAAACATGCGTGTTTGAAAGGCTTAGCACAATCTGTGCTCGCTAATCAGCCTGCAATATTTATTATCAAATTTTCAATCATCAAATGAGGTGAGATCAGACTACAGTGGTGCCTCACAAGACAAGACTCATCTGTTCCAGAAGAACACTCTTAGCGTGTTCATTATCTCATTAGAAATGAGGTTTCCCATTGAAAACAATAGAAAATCGGACGATCAGTTCCACGCCCCCAAAAATATTCACTAAAAAATCATTTTCAACGGAATTTGATGTAGAAATGACTGTCCCTAACATCTGAAACAGATAACCATGATTAACACACAATATAAAGCAGAAATAGAGCAAACGAACCAGCACTTACAGATCTGCTTCGAGGCAGGTTCTGGCCTCAGCTGCTGCTTGCTGGCTCGGAGGATTCGCTGCTGTCACTTTAAAAGGGCCTTTTTTCCCTCAGCTTTTCCGGATGTCATGCATGGTTTGGAAGCGCTTCTGGCCTCTGTACTATGAGGAGAGAAGCAACGAGAGAGGATTTCTGCTTTATTTGGGACAAGGACAATTTCTGCTTCATTGTGTGTGTGCGCGCACATGCGCACTTTGAGAATATCCCAGAGAAGGGGGAGGGGACTTCCTGAAGATTGAATCGGGAGTCTGAAGTCTCTAGAGTTCTCTCTCTTGAATGCCTTTCACTTAATTTACGCTGTTTACGCAGCGAGAGAGGAGAGCTCCGTTGTGAGATTTCCCACATGAGCTCCTCGCGTGGTGCTCATTGCGATCAGGAACATCGACCTGCCACCAGGTGGCAGCGTAGGCAGAACGCACGCACGCTGCTGCCCGTGTGGGAATGGAGTAAACTGTGTGTGGCAGAGTCGGCAGAACATGTGTGTATGCTTGCTGCATCAGCAGAACTCTTGCGTGAGGTTGCTGTCTGTGCAACAATGGAGTAAAGCACAAGGTAGAGTTGACAGAATGCACGTGCGTGCTTGCTGTGTCGGCAGAACTCTCGCGTGGAGTTGCTGCCTGAATGGGAAATACAGAGTGCGCTTACTGATGAGGCGCAAGGTATGGCTCGTCTCGTGAGTTGTGGCTCGTCTAGCGGAATAAATTTGATTCAATTTTTTTGCTCATCCTGTGAGTTTCACGTCTTGTGAGTTACTCGTCTTGTGAGGGACCACTGTATTTCTAAAATATACCAAAAACCATTTGGTAGGACATGGAATAGAAAAAGTATCATAACCTGTCCTCTTGTGAATACATTTAATATTAAATATTAACATTAACAATTCTTTTCTGTTTTTTACATTTAGCAGTATGCATCCAGCTCATCTGGAGGAGAAAGCTCATGTGAAGAAGGGCACATAAGGAGACCTCCTCATCTAAGACCGTTTCATCCAAGGACTATAGCTCTTGATCCTGACATTCCTGTATTGAATCTTTCTAGTGAGCATGATTATTCTTCAAGCAGTGAGCAGTCTTGTGACACTGTTATCTATGTTGGTTCCAATGGTACTGCTTTGTCAGACAGGGAGCTGACAGATAATGAAGGCCCTCCGGAATTTGTTCCCATAATTCCTTCCCTGAACAAAAAAAGAAGCAAGGACAATTGTGGTCTTCCAAAAAATTCTGACAAAGATCACTTTAAATGCAACACCTTTGCAGAGTTGCAGGAGAGATTGGAGTGTATTGATGGAAGTGAGGAACCTGTCAAGTTTCCTGGTGGAGAGATCAGTGCTGCAGTTTCCAATAGCACAGTACCCACATCTACAGAAAATGGGCAATCTAAATCCAAACCATCTTCTCCTCTTGGGGCCTTTAAAAAAACATTTTCACAAGAAATGGGAACTCCAAAAAAAGGACATAACATTTATTTCCAGCGTAACATCAGTTGTCCTGAAAAGAAGCAATCTCCTTTAAAAACAGAACATGCCAAATTCCAATCAAAACCTGAAGGCAAAAGAGTAGATTTCAATAGTGATAATGAAGCAGTAGCTGATTCCTGTCAATTACCAACAAATAATTCTGTTAAGACTTATGAATCAAGTCAAGTTGATATTGAAATGTTTGTGAAAGAAAAATCTTCATATACGAAGAGACCATTGCCTAGTCCTGCTCCCCCACCACCACAACAGCAGGAATGTCTAGTGACAAGCAAACAAACGTATCTAAAGGTGGATCAAAGTAATGCCATTAGGACTCCACCTGTGGGAATGAGTAAACAAGTGGCTAGTGAAATTAAACATAATACCATAACTAATGACACAGAGCAGCAGGCAGACGGTGTTGAAGTACATAGATTTCAATCATCTTTCCGAAGTGCATGCTTTGATAGGGATATACTGACAACAACAGTGACTTTACAGCAGCCCGTGGAACTCAATGGTGAGGATGAACTTGTCTTTACAGTGGTTGAGGAGTTATCTATCAGTGGGATTATGGACAATGGAAGACCCTCTAGTATCATCAGTTTTAACAGTGACTGCTCTCTTCAGGCCCTTGCCTCTGGCTCTAGGCCAGTTAGTATCATCAGCAGTATAAATGATGAGTTTGATGCTTATACCTCTCAGGCGAGTACAGGTGTCAACATTGATATTGTTGTACCCTTTTCTGAAGAACCCTTCACTAGTAGCAGCAGACGTTCCTCCATCAGCTCATGGCTAAGTGAAGTCAGTATCTGTACAATTGGAAGTGATGGAGCCCATTCCAGTGATGGTTTTCTTATGCAACCCTCTTATGGCTGTAGCAAGACTGAGGAGCCTTTAACTTTGGGTTCTCCGAATAACTCTAAATCTTTGAAAAATATCTTGAATGATAGCAACTTTTGCTTTTCAGAATTGAAGAGTGAAAGCATGAATGCAAGCAAAACGGCCCCAGGAGTCAATAGAAGCCTTCAAAACTATGACTTAACCAAAGTGTGTCAGATTGGAAGTACTCTTTGCATCACTGATCAACCCACAAAAGTTAGGCTTTCTAATTCTCAAAAGCCACCTGTTATTGAAACTATACACTCCAGTCTTCCCCGGAGAACAAAAGCTACCTCATCTCTGACTCATAATAATACTCTCAGTGATAAAGAACTGCAAAAATCACATGTGATATTTGAAGATCCCTGGTTGGTTCGCACAAATGATCATCTGGAAGCCAATACTACAGATCCATTACCTTCAAATTCTCAGGCATTTAGTAGTCAGAAGCAGTTACCAAGATCTACCCAACAATTTGGTAACACAGCTAAAACTTTAAAATCCCAGACAATGCTTGCCTGTTCACAAAGGGTGGTAGATGGTTGTGAAATGAGCTGCAAGTCTTCTGGTGGAGTTGCTAAAAAATCTGAGGCTTTCCCTAAAATTCCACAGTTTAAAAGAGGAGCCACCACACTAGGAGTAGTTCCTATGTCACACAGCAATGGTGCTTTTATAGAAGGTATGCACAGGGGAAATTCTGAAGCTGCTTTTGCTATTGGGAGCCTTAAAAAAAAAACAACACAGCAAAAGATAAGCATGTTATCCAGGCCAAATGGCATAATACCTCCCACACCTCCTGTGCGTAAATCCAGCCTTGAACAAAAAAATGGAGGGACCAAAGCATCAGGATTAGAAGCTAATAGGGCTGCTACTGCAAAATATGAGGATGAGATTGATTCACGACTGAGAACAGGATTATGTATTGTTGAAAATGTCAGTAGCAAATGCAGCCTCAGAGGAGACCACTCCTTGCCAAAAGCAACTTCAAGTTTAAAGGCCAAGGCATCAAAAAGTGAAGCTGTCCATCACTATGGGAGCCACACATCCCTTGAAAGATGTGATAGCTTGATATCTGTTGGAGCAAAAACCAATCTGAATAAGGAAAATAGTGGTGGCAGCCTTAGCAATGGCAGAAATGGTCGGCTAGTCCCAAGACTCGGAGTCCCTCCTGATTCTTCTGGCTTGAATTGTCCTCTATCATGCGCCATGTCTGTATCCTGCAAAAATAGTCAGATGAAAAATGCTACCAGCCAGAAACCTGCTATTAGTGGGAATAAGAGTCGTAGCCTTTCGGCCAGTGGATCCAAGTCTTTGAGCTCTTCTGTGAAATCATTAGCTCAGTCTACTGGGAAGAACTCCAGCATTCCTTTGAATGGGAAAGCAACTCCAAGGTCTATTCAAGGTACAAACAATAAGCCTGGTCGAGGAACAATTATGGGAACCAAGCAGGCCATTAGGGCAGCCAACAGTCGTGTTAATGAACTAGCATCAGGAAGCTCAGGCAAGATGAGCCATTTCCGGGGTTCAACGGACTCGGATAGTGGCAATGACAGTGGAATTAATCTAAGTGATGAGAAGTCACAGATTCCGGTGCTGCCATCTCCATACAGTAAGATAACTGCTCCAAGAAGACCTCAGCGCTACAGCAGTGGACATGGGAGTGATAACAGTAGTGTCTTGAGTGGAGAATTGCCACCTGCAATGGGTAGGACAGCTCTTTTTTATCATAGTGGTGGCAGCAGTGGCTATGAAAGCATGATCCGTGACAGCGAAGCCACCGGCAGTGCTTCTTCAGCACATGATTCTATGAGCGAAAGTGGGATGTCTTCACCAAGTCGCATGAGAAGTTTGAAATCACCAAAGAAAAGATCAGCAGGTAAAAATATAGCAGCTACAAAAACATGGTATAAGACTTGATTTGTGTCTGTCGTAGGTTTGTCAAAGCCTTAGACCTGCCTATAGTTAACAAGCTATCTGAGGAAATGCCATCACAGTAGTCCTTGAAACTGATGGCATGTTAAGACTTGGCAGATTTTTAATTTGTAAGTAGCACCTGAGCTTTAGCCTAAGAGGTAAGTGATCAATCTGCATGGCTTAATGAAAAAGGCAGATCTTCAATACCATGTTTTGATTAATAAATTCTGTTGCTGAAATCCCAAAATACACGTTAACTAGTAATGGCCATTTGGAATCAGTTGTTTTATTATGGGACAGGTGTGACTGCTGATCCATGGGGATGCAAGGACATTTTACTCTCTTTCATAGAAATTACATGAAAGAGGCTGTAGTTTTCAAGGACAACTTGTGTTTCCTCAAGAAGAGGTAAAAAGAATCCAATTTGTTAGCCCTTACCATGTAATTCTTAATTCTAATATTTTTAGGGAAGCTTCCATGAACAACAGCAGGGAGTAACTTTAAAATATTTTAGTTCACTATTAGAACAGCCCTCATTTGGTCCACAACAACTTCTATTATTTAATGTTAGATGCCTTTGCATCTGCATAGCTGCAAATTAACAGGGTATGAAGCAGAATGGACAGGTGGAAATATATATATACTCTGTGTGTGTATATGTGTGTGTATACACATACATACAGTATACATATATACTGTATATATGTAAACACACAGATATACATACATATATACACACACAGAGTATATATATACACAGATACATAAGTATATATATACAGTATATATACAGTATGCGTGTGTATATGTACATGTGTATCTATATATATGTATCTATATATATATACACAGATACATATGTATATATATATATATATACAGTATGTGTGTGTATATGTACGTGTGTATCGATATATGTACGTACTGTGTGTGAATATACACATACACATATACACACAACAAACACATACTGTATATATACTGTGTATACACACACACATATATACATACATATATACACACTGTATATATATGTGTACTATATGTATTTGTACATACACACACAGAGTATATATATATCTTCTACCTGTCCATTCTGCTTCATACCCTGTTACATACATTTATATACATACATACATATACACACATACAAATATATATACATACACACACACAGATATATAAAGGTAAAGGTTTCCCCTGCCAGTCATGACTGACTCTGGGGGGCAGTGCTCATCTCCGTTTCATAGCCAAAGAGCCAGCATTGTCTGAAGATGCTTCTGCAGTCATATGGCCTGCATGGCCATACGCTAAGGTGCACGGAAGACTGTTAACTTCCACTGGGAGTGGTACCTATTGATGGTGAAGGTTTCTCCTGCCATTCGTGGTCAACTATAGGGGGCAGTCCTCATCTCCATTTCCGAGCTGAAGAGCCAGTACTCGTCTGAAGTCATATGGCTGGCATGATTATACGATGAGGTGCACGGATGCTGTTACCTTACCGCTGAAGGACTTGCATTTTTTCATGA
The DNA here is from genome assembly GCA_032468055.1 of Acrochordus granulatus. NCBI lineage: Eukaryota > Metazoa > Chordata > Lepidosauria > Squamata > Acrochordidae > Acrochordus > Acrochordus granulatus. The sequence continues at coordinate 42,240 of JANHZU010006616.1, read as the reverse complement.
TTTTGAACTGCTTGATTGGCAGGAGCTGTGGCAGGAATGGGAACTCACCCCACTGCATGGCGACACTTGGGTCTTGTTGCATGGAATTGAGGTTGCTTGATAGCCTTTCGGACCTCTCCCTAAAAATGGGGGGAGGTCTTTAAAAGCAGATTCTCCCCCCTTTTTCTTTCTTTCTGGGAGAGAAACAAGTAGCTTATGATGACAATAGGCTTTTCTTCACTCAATCCTGGCCCCATTAAGGGAACTTGTCCCCCCCTGCTCCAGCAAAGGGGCAAAAAAAGTATGGTGAATGTAATCACACATCTTTACCACACACAGCCTGTGCCAAAAACTGTCCATTGCACCTCCTTCCCCCCTTTCTTAGGGAAAGAGGCTATCAGCAACCTCAGTTCCATGCAAGGAGAGGAACAATAGATAAATAATAAAGGCTGGCTGCCTGCACCTGCCATTCCACCACCTCCACATTTATGTCAAGCCAGATAATTTGGGGAGGATTGCAGGTGCTCATTGACCCAAGAACTAATTGATAGTAAAGACTTGAAAGTGCATAGGGGTTAAGGGAGGGAAAAGGGAAGTATGCAAAAAGGCATAGGAGTATATATAAATGGAAATAGCAAATACTATGTGATCCATTTTTCTATTCCTGTACAGTGTGGCTTTTATTTCGTTCCCTCTGAGGATGAACCCCCATTGGGGTTTGAAAGGTAAAGGGAATAAAACCATCAATTCCATCCCGGTGTGCGACTCTTCTATTATTGAATGGAACCTGGGAGCTGCATCTTCATTTGTATTGCACATATTTAAAATCCTGAATAGCATTGGAAACAGGTTATTTGTGGAATGGGTCACCTGGAGGGTATCCGCCATTTCCACCTGTCCAATAAGGGTGTGGGTGTTCTATATATAGAGCTCTCTTATATGCTGTCATCTTATGGGATCTAGAAAATGCATCTTATACGTACAGCCCTTATGCTATGGAACTCTTCTCCCTCAGATCTGGTAGGCCCCTGCTCTGTTAACCCTCTCAAATGCCTTAAAGAGTTGGCTCTTCCCAAAATTACTAGGCTGGGGCCTAGTACAGTTGAATATCAATGTTTGTGATTTACAGTTTTGTGAGACATTTGGTATACAGGTAGTCCTTGACTTATGACCATTCATTTAGTGACTGTACAAAGGGCTGCACAAACGGGGCTTAAGATGAATCCTCAAAATTCTGGTTGTTGCAATGTCCTGTAATCATGTGATTTTCAATAGTCCCTGCTGGCTTCCAACATGCAAACTCATTGGGGAAGCTGGTAGAAAGTTGAAGTCACAGTTGTATGAGGCCCTTGCTAAACAACCCTTGTGGTCCTTGCTTTAATGATGGCAGTCAGGATTGCAGTCATAAGTCAGCTTGGTCATGTGGTTTTTTGCTTTACACTCACATTGCTTAGCTTATTGTGATGTCATAATGTTTCTTTTATCCTATTCGGTTATTTTGGTTGCCAATCGTCTTGATATGGAAACTTACAGAACCTTGTAAGTTAAGGCATCACAAAATTAAGAAAGGAAAAAGGAAAGAGAAACATACACATACAAATTTTACACATTTGTATGTAAAAATCTAGTGTGATCTGTTTAGTTTCAGCTAGAATTATACTTCTTGATCTATGTTGTTGTTATTATTGCAAAATGTTTGTTGCTATAGATAAGTATTATAAGTACTGTCTGGATTAGAACGTTCATGGATTTTTTAGGGGACAAAGATATGAGATCATTTTTTTTCATTTCAGGTTTCCAGCGCCGAAGACTGATTCCAGCTCCTCTTCCTGATTCTTCATCTCTGGGGAGAAAACAGAATGTTGCTGGCCAGTGGGTTGATCTGCCCCCCTTACCGGGGACACTGAAAGAGCCATTTGAAATAAAAGTTTATGAGATTGATGATGTGGAACGATTGCAGCGACATCGACAAGAGGAAACTGAGGTCAGGATGCATTTTACAACAACACAAATTTTTCAGTCTGTGAGGCAAGATTGGTGCTCAAAATCTAGTAGACAACAAGTCGGAGAACAATTTGTAATTAAATCAAAATTATAAGCCATTTTTAAATAGTTCATATATTGGAGTGCCTTGCCCATTGAAAATAATTTGGTCTACCATTAATTGTGTTTAATGCAGCTGATGGAGTGAGTGGAGAATATCAATTAATACATTATAAGTAAGCTTTATAATAATTGCCTGCCTGATGAAACTTTATGTGCTTCCTTTCACTAAAGGGTCATTAACTCTTTATGTAAAATGGCATAAAGTATCAGTGAGAATTCTGTTAAATTCAAGATGCTTTGAGTTTCATTTATTTGTAATTGGCAAAACAGTACAGTTAATTTTGAGTAGGTAACAGGAATTACAATCATTAGTCTGCTACCTGTTTAAAATAACTGCTTCTTTTATTTCATTTACAACAGCCTTTCCAGGATGTTGAAAAGGTAAGTCATGTATTTCTATCTTATTTATGCTCATCACAGCTAGTTATTTTGCAGCAAACATAAAATTTCCATTTACTTGTATTCTGCACACAACTGGAGATGATTTCAATGCAGAACCCTCAGGCCAATGGAGGGGAATGCTAAGTGAGTTGCATGTATAGGGAAGAAATTACAGGCAATATTGAGGTTTATAAAATAATATCTCACCCAAATGCTACATGTATGCATTTTTATGTTAATTGCTAACTCCGCAGTTAATCTTAGATCTTTTATTATACATTGCTTCTGTTGTTTTAATATCCATTATTGTAAATTGTATTTTGATGCTTTTTAAAATTTTGATTATATTTGAATTCTATTGGCACTATTATTTTAGCTTTATGTATTTAGTTTTGTTGGCCTGAAAGTTTAAACAGACAAATAAAATTGGAATGGGGTATTTTCTATCCTCTACTTTTACTCTGTAAACTTTGCCTTTACCTATCCACTGTCAAACCATGCTTAAAACGAAGCAAGACACCTGGAGCACAGGTTATGAAGGAAACCAGATGGGGAATAATTAAGCATCCCACCTGCACATAGGGTTGGGATTTTGAAGTTTTATTTTTTCTAATGGAATTATACTTCCTCATTTCAGGGAGGAAAATAATTTCTGTACATATGGTTGTAATTTAAGAATATTGTAAAGGAGCACATTAACTCAGAATGAAAATAAGTGCCTTAAGTGCTTGCAGTAGATTGCCTTTATTAGATTAGGATCCATGAAAGTTTACTTTCAGCAAGGATAGGGTGGGAGAGCTAATGTCTAATATTGCATATTGAAGCTACATGTCAGTCACTGAAGTTGAATGATGTGGACTGTAGGCTTCTGGGAAGTAGGGAAAAGCAGGCAGATGGCCAGCAAAGAGTCATAGTTGTATAATTTTTTGTCCCCCAAAGGGCTTGATATATTTTAATACAAAGCTGAAAATCCTAGAGAGACGCCATCAACGGATTAGGGAAATGAAAGCAAAGCATGAGTACTTGAAAGAGGAATTGGAAGAAACAAAATGCAGGTTGATGTTGGATCCAAGCAAGTGGAAAGGAGAGTGTAAGTATTTATTTAATGATAAAAACTAAAATGCTGATTGACAGCAAATTATGAAGAATGGTGCAACCTAAATATTTTAATGTAATGTTTTCATCCAGGATTGTTGGAGAGTTATAGGGATAATTAACTGTCTGCATCTCTTTTCATAATTCATCCTTGGGCTTGTTCTGATCATGTTTATTTCATTTCTCTTTTGTATCTACGTAGTCAAAGACTGGCTCCAGATGTATGCACATACCATTGTACTAAATTTAAATAATGAATAACAAATTGATGATGAAATGCTTGTTTCATCACATCACCAAAACTTGGCATTATTGACATAAATATGAAGTATTTTGCTTTTCAAATCAGGATGCAGCTACCTCTCCATGCTATGCTTCCCATTCTGTCTCTTTCCAACTTCCAAAAACAATCATTCTCCCACTTTATATATTTTGTCAGCCTTATTAGGTAGACCAGACAAGAAATATGACCAAATGAGCTAATTCTACTTTAATATAAGGTTACATTAACAGAATCGTGCAGGTGTGAAAGTGCTTCTCTCCCTATCCCCCATCTCCTTTACAGCCCTGAGCCTCTTGCCCTTTCCACATTACTGCTGTGAGCTAAAGTAGCTTTTATCTGACTGTTCTTTTGACTACATCTCTCTGCCTTGTATCCCAAGATCATTCCAACATACCATTACATCCTCAGATGTGCTGGATATTCTTGCCTTTATCACATTTTGTACTCCCCCTAACTTACATTATTCATTTTAAAATATGGTGGCACAGCAAGGTTAACAAAAAATAAATTAAAACATTTAAATTAATCAATTAATTAGATC
>JANHZU010006616.1:21043-33889 GCA_032468055.1 Acrochordus granulatus | reverse complement strand
GATAGATAGCATAGTCAGTGTGATGGGTGTGAGCTTGGGAAGACTCCGGGAGGCAGTGCAAGACAGGAGGGCCTGGCATAATGTAGTCCATGGGGTCGCAAAGAGTCGGACATGACTGTGCAACTGAACAACAACAACCTGGCTGTATGTGCCCTCCTCCTTTTCCCCATTGGTTAGGTACTCCAGAGCATACAGCCTATCAGAGCTACCAAAAAATCCAGCCTTAGTTTACATCTCCCCCAAACCTTATTTGCAGTTTTCCTTTTTTGGCTATGTCCACGTGTTGCCTTGAGGCTTCTTTCTACTCATTCCTTCCTGTCAGCCTGGTGATAATGAAGCTGCCTTTGGTTTCTGTTTAATTAATCTTATCAAAGCCTTCAACAAGTCATTAGGCTGGGTCAACCTTCAACAAGTTGTTTGGGAAAAGGATGTGCTTTCAGCAAACTATTTGGGAGGAGGATGTGTGCCTCTCAGTCGATCCCATCAAGGTTATAAACTGCCTCCTTTAGGAAAACAGATCTTTGGAAAAAAAAACATGTTCTTTATTATTTCCCCACACTGCCTAGGATTTCTGTGACATATATCACAGTTTATATATATCGCATTTAGTAATACGTGTGTACTCTCATTATTAGAAACATCTAAATGTATGGATTCCTCCTAATTTTTCAATTATCCCTCTGAGGGATTTCTGAACCCATAGGACTTAGACTTAGGAAAGGGAATCTTTGGTGGTGATGGTTGAGGATAACATTTTCTCACAGGTAAACTATCAGACACATGCTGGGACAAAGATCATAGATCCAACTATGGTTCACAGCAGTCAAACCAATTTTTATTCCATGGTTTTAGGATTCCTCCCTCATTATACCCTAAAGATCCAGCTTTTGGTAATAGGAATCATCTTCTGTAGAGAAGGGCTAAGGCTGTGGTAGGTGTGGAAACAATGCATTGCCACCAGTGATTTTGGATCCTGTCTTTGCACAACCCATTCATGCTCTTTCAGGCACTGTCCTAGTCTGCGCCCTGTCTGGCCAACATGTACATTACTTCCTATAAAACAATAAGATATTTTAATAGCAGAATGCATCCATGTGCTTTATGATTTAAGAAGTTGTGCTTTAAAATGCCAGGGATGAGGGAGCTGAACATAAGAAAAGATGAGCTGATCAACTAAAGTTTAGAACAACAATAGCAGCAACATTGAAATCTATATAAATTTCCAGTATTTTTCTTGGAGTTAGCACCAAGCTCATTCGATAAACATACATCCTAATTATTTGTCCTTTTGTATTCATACACATATCTGAAGAGATAACAATTACTCAGAAGGTAAACAGCCTCAATTACAAAATCATTAAGCACCAAACTATCAGTTAAAAGCGATCAATCCTTGTTGCAAGAAAGACCACCACTGAGACAAGTAGATCAATTGGCAATCTAGGAATTTCATGGGATGGAAGCAGGATTGATTCTCCCATTGGACAATAGATCATTGGACATAGAATGTTCAAGGGCATGCAGTGGACAACCTAAAAACATTATGCTCAAATTTGTATAGTAATGATTTCTTTAACTGAACGATGGTCTATTATGAGTGGTTTGGGAAGCATTAATTAATTAATTAATCATATTTATATAGCAGCCCATCTCACCGAAGATGACTCTGGGTGGAGTACAACAATAATCTTTCTGCCCATTTACTTGCTTTTTAAAATAAAATTTCAGGCAAAAATTACTTGCATAGAGATGTATACTGGAGCTATGCAGTTGTTATCTTAAACCCACAAAATATTATGTTACCGATTATTATTAATAATCATTTATTGTCATTGCACCATGTACAATGAAATTAAAAATGCCACCCAGTCAGTGCATGGCTCATAGTTTCACAGAAACTATGAGATGCATAACAAACAAAACTAAAAATGCAGACCTCATAAAAACTATCGCAGATAACCACACACTCTACAGTCCCCACTACACATCAAACAGAAAATATGATATTGCACATGTTACACAATCTGAATATTGCACACTTACACTAAATTTAGTGTGATTATTGCTGTTGGGTAAAAACTGTTTTTAAATCTATTTGTCCTTGTTTTGATTGTTCTGTACTGTTTGCCTGACGGCAACAGTTCAAACAGTGAATGTCTGGGATGAGAAGTATCCTTGTTACAGAGTATATATATGAATTATTTTAAAAAATGATTTTTAAAAGAACTGAGAAAGATGTAGGTTCACCAAGTTCACTCTCTCCTGCACACAGTGGCACAGATCAGTCAAAGAAATTAAGCATAGATGCTAGGCAGGAAACTGGAATTCTACACATCATATTTTTGCCCTTTTGATCACAATAAAGTTTCAGACAGGAAATCCAGGAGGAAAAATGATTTCTCTCAGACTACCTGAGCTGATCATAGATATATCACTTTCTTGGTAGTTTTGCCCAACTAGGTGCCCTCTGGATGGGTGGATTTCATCTCTTCTGGCTAGCATAACCATTGTTCAGAATGCTGGGAGTTGAACTCTACAGTTCTGAATGAAACCTAAAAATCTCCATCTTTCTTTCTATTTTAGTCCCTACCAATTACAGTTTTATGAACAAAGCTTCTGCATCACTCATATGAATAGTGCAAATAGAAGTCTATTGGTTTAGTTCTTCAAGATAACCTTGAATTTATTACATAGCTTTCTTTCTTGTTGTGTTTGTGACTCTGCTGCCTCATCAATTTACATATGCTTATTCTTAAGCACAAATAAAAACTCATTTGTAGAGATGAAATTGGAATCATGAGGCCAAGAGGTGAAATCAGAATGTGGTATTTTTATTTTACTCACTTCTCTGCCAAGTTTGAATGATAGAAAGTCTTCAATTGCACAGTTGGAAAAACAACCCATTATTTATATATAAATTTAGTTTGTTTCACTCTGAAGATGTACAGCAGACATCAACCGAGAGAGAAAAAAACCTTCCCACTGAAACAACAACCTACCTGAAAATTCCTCTTTTTGTCCCTTAAGCATGAACTTACACAATATGTTAAATTATGATGTAATTTGCTTGCTTGAGGCTTAGCATACTGTGAGAACTCTATCATTATGGCTTGTAAACTGTGGTTTATAGTTTAATATGGGCTGGGCTCATGGGATCAGTTGGGATTGCTACTACTGGACCAGCCTCCTTGTTGCATAGCATCTTCCCTGCCTGAGCTGCTAGAGGCCATCTTGGGGTTGATGCTGGAATTCCCCAGGCTGATGGTTTGGGGGACTTCAATCTGTCTTTCCTAGGTCTAGCCTCAAAGGCAGCTTGGGAGTTCATAGCCATCATGGCGGCCATGGGCCTATCCCGGATCATTCATGGCTTGACCATTCATGGTCACATGCCGGATGTGATTTTCTTGTTGGAGTAATGGCAACATGATCTGGTGGAGGAACTATCATTATCCCCCTGTCATGGTCAGATGGCTCCATGGTGTCTTTGAAATTCTCATATGCTGCCCCCCTCCACAGGGAGGCTGGAACCATTGAGATCTACCCCTGGTGACTGATGGACCTGAATGGGTTCCTGAGGAAGATGATATCCTGGGAGCATTGCTGCACAGCCCTGCTGAAACTCTGGTTGTGTCCTGGAATCAAAGGGCAGCTGGGGCTTTGGACAGGATCATGTCTGTGCAGCATCTCTCAACCCACCATCCCTGACACTTCCCATCATTCACAGAGGAGTTGCACACTTTGAAAAGGGTGAAGAGTAGCCTAGAGTGCCACTGGAGAAAGACAAGGACTGAATCTGACTGGACTTGAGTTAGAGCTGCTATCAATGTCTACCTTGTGTGATAAAAGCAGCAAAACTTTTTTTGAGATGAAAGGAAATGAGACAAATAAAAGTAATTCTAATCTACTGTTTTAATGGCTGTATATGTTTACAATAATTTATCCTTCTGAGCACCAAAGCTCCTGACCTTGGGTTTTATCTAACAATAGTTCTGGGGGTTTCCCTTCCTTTTCTAGATCATGCATAATGACTCAAGGCTGATCCCCCTTTTCATGCATGGTTCAGTCCTGGTTTCCCCAGCAGAAATGTAAGTATTTTTCTGCTCTTATTGTGTCCACAGAGTGTCGCCCAGTGGCCTTGTTTAAAGTCACCCAGTCATTCCTAAGCTGGGAGGACTCAGGTAGCCATCTCCAGGGCTGTGCAGAGGAATGCACCAACATCTGATGGATTAAGTTGCTCAGATATGGTGCCAGTGAATCTGTGCATGGTGCAGGTCCATTAGAGATGACCAGGGAGGAGTCTTGCCTGATTATCTGGGCAGATTTAGATCCTGTTGGACCTGAGGAAATGGACAGAGTCCTCAATGCTATTAGGGCATCCACTTGTTAATTAGATCCTTGTCCCTCCTGGCTGCTGAAAGCCTCCAGAATGGTGACTATCAGGTGGATCCAAGCAATCATAAATTCTTCACTGCAAGAGGAGATGGTCCCGGGATCTTTTATGGAGGCCCTAGTCTATCTTTTCTCAAAAAATATTTGCTGGATTCTATCTACCTGCCTGAACAATTTTTATCCAGTTTCCTACCTTCACTTTTTAGCAGCTCCAGAAGATCCTGGATGATTATCTGGACCCATTTCAAACTGTGTTAGGGCCCAATTATGGGACACAAACAATACTGGTCAGACTTGTCAATGATCTCTGGTGAGAGGGGGATGGGGTAGCACATCCATCCTTGCTCTCCTTGACCCTTGGCAGCCTTCCTTGACCCTTGGCAGTACCTTTGACCATGGTATCCTTTTGGGCTGGCTATGGGTCTGGGGCTATGTGGCACAGTCCTGCACTCCTTTCTCCAAGGCTGATCATGATTAGTGTTAATAGGGAGTGAAAGGTCCAGTTCTCAGCCATTCCTTTGTGGTGTGCCACAGGGCTCGCTACTCTATCCACTCCTATTTAACATTTACATGAAGCCACGGGGTGAGATCATTTGTTGCCATGGGATGAGGTATCACCAATATACTGATGATTCTCAAATTTACATCTCAATCCCTGGTGATCCAAGTGATGCTGCCATGACCTTATTGCGGTGCCTGGAGGCTGTGAGGGTTTGGATGGGAAACAACAGGCTTTGGTTGAACCCTGGCAAGACCAAGTGGCTTTGGGTGCCTGGAGCTTCAGGATCCAGGACGTTAACGTCCTTAACTCTGGATGGGGTAGTACTGCCAGTCCACAACTTGGTAATTGCAGTTCAGAGATTTTTTTCACAACTTTGTGTTATGCACCAGCTGTGTCCTTCCTTGGACCAGGAGTCCCTGTGCTCAGTTGTTCATGCCCTATCATCTCACATTTGGACTAATACAGATACATGGGGCTTCCTGTGAAGAACATTCAGAAGCTTCAGCTGGTGCAGAACACAACTGTGCAGGCAGTTCTTGTGGCCCCTAGAGGGGCCCATGTTTCACTACTGTTTCATAAGCTGCTTTGGCTGCCAGTTTGCTTTTTAGTGCAATTTAAGGTGTTAGTTCTCACCTTTAAAGCCCTTCATGGCACGCGTCCAGGTTACCTGTGGGAGTGGTCCATTCCACCAGGGCTAGCAGAAAAGGCATGCTGCAGACCCTGTCAGCCAAGGAGTTCTGGCTGGCAGGGTCCAGAAGAAGAGCCTTTTCTGCCATGGCTCCTGTTCTTAGGAACATCTTGTCTCCTGAAGTGAGATCCACCCCACCCTTCTGGCCTTTTGAAAGGCTCTGAAGACCTGACTCTGCCAGTTGGCTTGGGGTCCTAAGGGAAAGATGTCATAATGGAGGTGGCTAATAAATTGTCTTACCTCCCTCCCATATGCGTTGGCTCCCCTCTCCATATTTAGTTGGAATTTTAATTTGCAGATTAATGTTTTACTTCATTACTAATATTGTTTTTACTTTTTATGTAAGTCACCAAGACTCACTTTTCATGAGATTAGTGGCAAACAAGTTTAATAAATATATTTTCATGCCCATCCAAATATGATTTATTCAGCTAATCATGATTAAACAAGGTATGTTTAGGTATGCTGTCTGAATCAAAGCAGGAATCTCTAACAGGAGTTAAGAAATCTATAAACAGTTTTAGAAATCTATAAAGGGCCCAGCTGGATGAGGTTAAAGCCCCTCTAGTCCAGCATGACCCAGTGTCTGGTCAGATATATTAAGGAAACTCAGTACCATATCCAGAATTTCCACAGATGTTTTTCTTCGTCACTCCCCTGATTTAAGATCTTCAGCTTGTGATTTAAGAGACAGTATATATCCTGTCTATATAATATTCATTGAATGCCTGTTCCTCTGAAAGTTAAGAAACAATAACTCAAAACAATGAATTTAACATAACAGTGACTATATGTATAATGTAGAATAAGGCTAAGAATCCAATTACTAAACATTATCCCAAAAACTTCAGAAATCAATCTCCAAATGTCCAATTAAATCAAATTCTTTATTACCTGGTGATACACCAGCAAAGTTGCTAGATGTTCCACAACATGAGTACCCTAATAGAAAAGCACTATCTTTGGGTGCCTATCTCTTGAAATGAAACACGAATGAGATCCTGAGTACCCATGAGATATGCAGATTGGATAGATTTCATATGGAATAGGTGGTCCAAAGTTATCCTGGAGTCAAGTCATGTAGCTTTATGGATCACCTCCATCACCATTCTACATTAGTGGTTATTATCATATTTGGTAGCAGAAAACTCTACTGATTATCTATCAGTTGTATGGAAAAGAAGAGGTCTGAATCTCCTCACATTGAATCTTAGTGTAAGTTTCAACATAGTGGAGAAATTGAATCTTAGTGTAAGTTTCAACATAGTGGAGAAATAACTCCTCACTATTTTCATTTTCTCATGGAAAATTGTATGTATCCTGATAATGTCCTCTCTTATCTAGCTTTGCTCCAAGCTATAGACTTTCCTATAGAAGTGCTTATGGACCATAATCATTATGGGTGTCCCCCACCCACTTCTACAGTTGATGTGATGATTAGAATAGAGCAAACTGTTCAAAATTTAGCCTCATTGTGGATTTATGGAGGAGCATTACACACCAACTATTTCATTTTCAATTCTATGCATAATGTTTGTTAAAACTGTCTCCTGTGTCCTTGGTATATTCAAAATCCATGAGGGCATTTTTTTTGTAAGAATAAATTGAAGATTTTTCTTTCAGACTGGCTTTGATTTTATAGCTCCTAGGATTGTGTGAGTTGGTTATTGTTATTGCCCCTGACTTTTTTCTTGTTATGTTTTCTCTCTTTTTTAAAAAAATAATTTGCATCACATTTCTTGTATTTTTATTGTTGTGCTGTTTTGTTTTGATTGCAAGCTCCAATCCATAGCTTGGAGAAGAGGATGCATATTATGTTTTATTATAGATGCAGAAAACAAAAGCCTCAGATCTAATTTCTAGCTTGTCTATATCACATGGCAAGACTGTAGGAAGTGAAAATGTAATTACTGACCCTGGGATTGTCTATTCCAATGACTGATCTCCATCGCATTAAGACAAAAAAGGCTCTTTCTGATTGCAGGCTGCTGGATTCTTTCAAGGGGAGATTTTTATTTATTCTTATTTATTTGTATCCCACTGTATTATTTTTACAAGTAACCCACAATAGTGAACATATTTAACACACTTTCCTTGCCCTATTTTCCCAATAACAACAATTCTGTGCTTGGGAATTCAGATGCTCAGGATTTCACTTTGGTCATGCATAGCATCTTGGATGATTGAATAAAAAATAACAGTAAAGCAGAAAAGAAAAGGAAAAAAGAAAAGAAAAGAGAAAATCTTGTACTACCACAGTACAAATGTGATGCTGAGGAACTGCCCTTCAAAAGAAAGAAGCACTGATCAAAAAAATCAAGAAACTAAGGTGAAGCAAATGAAACAAAGATCCATTTTCATAGCAAAAAGGGGAAATAAATTACCTTATGCAAGTAGCTGTAAATGAATGTGCAAAACCCACAACAACTGGTGTGTTCAGAAGATGTCAGCCTATACCCTCTTTATATTATTTTTGTTGCTTATTGTTTGGTGGGAGAAAAAATCTTGTGGCAATATGGTATCCAACTGGATTTACTAGTCAACCAAATGGATCAGGTAGCTACTGAGTCCAAGAAATAGAAAAATCACCATGCCTTTCCTTTTCCTGTCGTTCCTGCCTGATCCAAATCCACTTTGGTGATGTAACCTATTATTTTATTGAATTTATTTATTGCATTCATTTTCAATGTATACTGAGAACTGAGATATCATTTGCACGATGATTATCTATATTGTGGCTCTCTTTTCAGGAAGAATGCCACAATATAGGAAGAATGCAAAATGAAGTGGCTGTGCATGCACATACAGGCCATAACAGTTGGAAGAAAAGCCACAGAATGAACATGGAAAAAGAAGTGTCTCTTTTAATGGCCCCAGAACAGCTGCTGTTCTGAAGCATCTTTTTCAAAGGATCTGCACAGCCCTGATAGCCAACCTTATTTTTTGCATTCTTAATTTCTACATTTTAGTTAGCACTTCAACAATAAGTTACCGATTAACATTCTGTAATAAAAGGCTTACAGCTTTTTAATAGTTTGTGGCAGTATGCTAGTTTTTGCTCAGATTTATGTAACTTTCCAAAGAAATATATCTCTAAATAAATATGTTCCCTGCAGAACATTAACTGTTGTGTCCATTTTTTTCTGGTACTGATATATTGATCAGTATTTTGAAATTGCAGAATTGCAGTTCTTGGACTGCAATTTTCTTCATTCCTGTGGGATTTACTTCTGAGTAAAATAAAGAACTAGCTTACTCATTATTGAATGGCTGAAGAAAAAAAGTTATTGGATGATGTAATATTAAATAAATGGTTCTTTAACTTGACAGCCTAAGCTTGTATGGAATAAAGTACCCTGATCCAGAATTCATTGATGTATGCAGCTATTCTATTTTCTTATTAAATTTGTACCTGACACAGGGCATTGTGGGTTGGGTAGCCAGAATCAATTATCAATGACTCTTACTAAGAAAGTGCTAAATAATTCCTTATCATAAAGGACAATTGGTGGTGGGAATCAAAGTATTATAAACTATAAAAATGATATACAAATGGGCAAAAAACAGAAAGAGGAAAAATAGAATTTCTGTTGATTACTGATAGGTATCAGTAATCATGGCATCAATAAAACATGGCATCAAAAGAAAAGAACCCACAAAATACTAATCCATATACAGACAGCATAGACAGTTGCTAGCATGGGCATGCATTTAAATACAGCAGCATGTGGTTTTAAATCAGATGGATTCTATTACATCCTGCAGGATAAGGTATAATCTTTACACTGTCCATTATTGCTAAGGCAATCATGGTTTTGTTTGGATGTTTTCAAACTGCCTTGCTTTTGTGTGTACTTGCTGTTCTTTTCTATATGCCAATCAACACTTATCAGAAAGGATATGTAGAAAACTCTGCAGAACACAAGGTCTGTTGGTTATAGGATTTTCTTTAGTCACAATCCTTGCCTCTGTAATACCATATCAGATCTCTTAGAACTAGGTCATATGCAGCAGCCTCAGGATAGCCAGGAAAGTAAAATCAAAACAACAAATCAGGAAGATGAGCTGAACTCCAAGCCCGAACTGAAATTCAGGTCTAAAGGTTAGATTAGGATATTGACTTGAAAAGCAAGTGAAATATCACAATTGAAGAACAACCAAGAATATAACTCCATGCCAGAGCTAAGGAAAGCTTTGTTGCTCACTCATGGTTTAACTGCAACAAGGAACTACTCCAAAGGGCCTGTGGAAACTTGGCAAACCACATACCAAAAATCCCAGGTTCCAAGCATGACTGTAAGTTTGTAATGAAAATGGTAGAAAGCAATAGCAGTACTGGACTAGTACTAAGAATCTGCTTTGTTATCTGACATATATCAATAAGTATACAATATTCTTTGTATTTATGAATTTCTAGTTGCCTGATGAATAGGTAGAATCAGTTAAGGATCTAAAGATACTTAATTGAGAAGCTGCTGAGTTTTTTAAGTACCATCTACATTTCAGTGGCTTTTAACTTGTCCATGTGATAGACAATATCCCTTGGTAAGTAGGTTGGTTTGCCACAACTGCTAGCTTGTGATATTCCAGCATATCCTATACCCTTCAGAATGACCTAATCTAACATCCTGACCCCAATTCCCAAGGGAACAGCCAGATCTTCAATGCTTCCTTTGTGATCAATTGAATTTTAGACGAGAGGTCACATTGGAACAATATGGTAGTGTAAGTAAGTAAATAAGTTTATTGTTGTAACCATACCTCATAACATAAGAATACCATAACATACAATAAAATAATAATATAAGATAGAATAATACAAGTATTAAATGTCAAAAGGATACAACAAAGTAAATCCAAAGCTATAACTAAGAATTTAAGTACTGTAGTTTTTTTAAGTTTAAAAACAGCAGAGCAAAAGCAGCAACCTGGTTGCTGAAATTTGGAAACACATCTGCAAGAAGATAATTCATTTTTTCAAGATCAGAGACCTTTGAATTCATCTACCATCAATAATTTGGCCCTGATATCATTATAAATGGTGCAACAGAGGACATAATGGATACCATCCTCCACTTGACCAACATCACAAGGACAGAGGTATGGTTCAACAGGGACCTTACAAAATTTCCCTTTGAGATATGCAGAGGGCATGCTCTGCAAGCAAAGGAATGATAAAGGCCTTCTTACTGGAGCATTGGTTATATTAACAGGTACTGGGAGATGTTTCTTTGTTTTTTTTAACAATATACCAAGATGTAGGCTTGTATGATTGCACTATAGTGGCAACTTTATTAGCATTCCTTTCAAAAAGCCAATCTGTAATATTCTCTCTATTCCAGATTAAATTCTCCAAAGGTGGTAGGGAATACATTTGAAGAATGGGTGATGAAAGTTTAGTCCACTGATTCCTGGCTGTGTAATGGAGAAAGCAGAGTTTTGCAAAATGGGAATCTTGAAGGCTTTCTAGTTCCTTACAGTGCTCAACAATGCAAGGCATATTCTACCAATGATGGAAAAAGCCCTACCTTCATCCTTAAATAAGCAATGTAGCCTAAGGTCTTCTTTATGAAGTTGTTTTGGACTACTTCGAATTGGGCAATGACCTTCTCATTGCATCCCAAGTCTGAGCCCCATACAACATCAGTGCTATCATCTTATCTTGAAATATTTTAAGTGCAGGCTACCAATTACAGTACCTTCTTTTAGAATAAAACATTGTCTGAATAGTACCCACTATATGCTGGGCAATTGACAGGATAGTAAATAAGTGTACTTTCTATAAAAAGGACTTATGAAAGGTGATGCCCAAATATTTAACAGAGGGACATTGTGCTATTTATTGGGCATTAATTGTCCTTCTGTATGTAATATTACTTTCCCCTAAAACTACTATTTTTGTTTTATTATAATTTATTTTCAAATTTTCCCTTTCACAGTCAGTGGCTAGTCTGGCCAGAATCTTCTAAGGCTAATCTTGATATAGGAAATACGTTCCATATCATCAGCATACATTAACAATGAAATGTTCTGTCCACTGAGTCAAGGTTCTTATTTAGAAATATAGCAACAGGCATGCAAAACAATTCTATGTCACTTTTATTGACCTTACTTTGAGTCTAATGACAAATCTCTGCTATGTGAGAAACTAGTTAGGACAGATATCGATAAGCCTCTTCTTAAACTAATTATTGAAGAACATTCTGACATTACAGCTAGAGTAAGAATTAGCTCTCAAGGGTCCTTGTCAGACGCTATTTTACTGGCAGTACAAGTTAAACAGAGCGGTTTACTTGCTCCTTTATTATTTAATTTCTGTATTAATGATATCATAGCAGTCATGAAGTCATCACCTGGTATTGTCATGTGATATTAATATTATAGAGGTTGCACTGTTGCCAGTTTTTGTTTCTGGCTGCAGTTCAAGATACAAGTGATCACCTTTGAAGTGCTTCTATCATGAATACAGAAAAAAATGCATTCATTCTGTGGTTTTTTTGTTTTTCTTCATTTGTTTTTTAGCAATTTCAGTATATTGAAATGCTCTTTCAAATGAAGTATGAACATGTGGCAGTCATTCTTACATGCTTGACTTCTTCATTTGTCCTTCTAAAGATGAATTCTTGTTCTGCACTTTGCCTCAGTGATAGATTTCAGTTTACCTTTTAATATTCACAAGTAAAGATTTTGTTTTAATCCTTTCACATGTTAAATTACAAACTGGAAGCTTGCTAAAGTTATGTTCAGGAAAATCAAAACAGGTGCATTAGCTATTTACAAAATGACAGAATGCTGGGCTAATTTCCTTCATTTTATGAAACTAGGAGAAGTAGGGAAGCTACTTAAATTTGATCATAGAAATCAATTTTCTTGCCTTCAAGAATAAACTTGGCTACTTCATCAATATTGCCTCTGCAGTGAAACCACAGAAAGAAACATCC
Organism: Acrochordus granulatus; assembly: GCA_032468055.1. Taxonomy (NCBI): domain Eukaryota; kingdom Metazoa; phylum Chordata; class Lepidosauria; order Squamata; family Acrochordidae; genus Acrochordus; species Acrochordus granulatus. Next base: position 21,369 of record JANHZU010006616.1, on the reverse strand, counting down.
TGAACCAGCAAACTCAAATGGAGTTAATTTAGTGCTCTTGGAAAAACACAAGATGCTTATCTGAAAATCTTGGAAAGAACTTATTTTATTTATTTAGGCAAGCTGGTCAGCTAGCTCCCGGAATCTAGGCAGATTAAAAAAAATGCAGCTTTATAATATGTCTTTATGTATCATATATTTTGTTGTTGTTCAGTCGCGCAGTCGTGTCCGACTCTTCGCGACCCCATGGACTACATTACGCCAGGCCTTCCTGTCTTGCACTGCCTCCTGGAGTCTTCCCAAGCTCACACCCATCACACTGACTATGCTATCTATCCATCTCATCC
>JANHZU010006616.1:4282-20943 GCA_032468055.1 Acrochordus granulatus | reverse complement strand
ATCATCTGCATATCTGAGGTTGTTGATATTTCTCCCAGCAATCTTAATTCCAACTGGTGATTCATCCAGCTCAGCATATATAGGTGGTACCTATATATTGCTGTGGCTCAACAGCAGTATATGTAAGAGGGATCTAGGTATTCTTGTGGACCACTGCTTAAGTATGAGTCAATAGTGTGCAGCAGCTGCCAAAAAGGTAAATGCAGTCTTAGGCTGCATCAATAAAGAGATAACATCAAGATCACAGGAAGTGATAGTACCCTCTATTCTGCACTGGTGAGACTGCATTTGAAATACTGTGTCCAGTTCTGGTCACCATGAATGATACAAAAAAAGATGCTGAGGCCCTAGAAAGAGTACAGAGAAGAACAACAAAGATGATCAGGGGTCTGGAGGCTAAATTGTATGAAGAACGACTACGAGAACTGAGTATGTTTAGCCTAATAAAGAGAAGGCTTAGGGGACTCATGATAGTAGTCTTTCAATATTTGAAGAGCTGTCACAGGAATGAGTGTGTCAAATTTACTCACCATAGCACCTGAGGGCAAGATAAGAAGCAATGGGTAGACGCTCATCAGAGGGAGATGCAACATGGAAATAAGGAGGCATTTCTGACAATGAGAACTTTTAAACAGTGGGACAGCTTGTCTTCTGGAGTTGTGGATATTCCACCATTGGTGGAGGTTTTCAAAAATTTGGAGAACCATTTTTCCAGGATGGTATACAGACTCCTGCCTTAGGCAGGGGTTTGGATTAGAAGACTAAGACCTTTACTATTCTACAAGTCTATGAGTTTATAATATCTGCCTCCCCCCAACTCCCCCAAAATTTAGTTTAGGGGTCATGAAACATTGGTGAGGTCCATTTTTATAATCTGCTTTTTAGGATTTTTTTTAAAAAAATATTGTTAAGATTAATTATCTTAAAAGAAAATTATTAGGATTTGTTTTTATTTATTTAATGTTGATGCTGCTCCACTCCAAGTGACTCTGGGCAGCTCACAGAAAATAAAAAGCAACATCAAAAGAACAAAACACAGTTAAGTACATTGTAATGACTTTCAAGAAATAACTGCTTTCCCAACTTCATTCTCTTGGTTTTCTAGTGTTATTAATTCATCTCTCAGGATGGGCAAAGCCTCATTTGCTGCAACTTAAAGAAAACCTTGGCATGTCTCCTTAGATGTCAACTCTGTATCTATCATCTGGTCTCAATCCTCTCTTTTGGGGATGAAGGTTATTCAGAAGGAAGTGGATCATTAGCTTCAAAAGAATTTTGAAGAAATGGATTATCTGGACCCTACCAGTCAGGATTTGAGCCTGGGCTTGAAATGGAATCACTAAAGATCTACAATAAGGCTTAGGGAAAGAAAGAGTAACTTACTAGTCTTGCTAAATCTCTTGAGAGACTTCAGTACTACTGACCATTACGACCTTCTGGATCACCTGTGAGAACTGAGAGTTGAGAATGTTCTTTTCTGTGATTCATCCAGCTACTTCATAGTAGGTAGTTCTAGCCAGGGTGCACAAGGGTGGCAATGTCAAGCTCTTGGACATTCCAGCATGAGATATCTTAGGGTACAATAATCTTCTCCATTTCATTTAGTACTACAAGAAACTGCTAGGGGAGGCCATTCAACTGTCTGAGGATCAACATGCTGATGATATGCAGTTACAAATCATAACCTTAGGACAACAGGGATGTGCTGTAGAAACATTGTCTTAGTACCTGGAAAAATAGCTTGAGATTTAACTATAGCAATTTTATTAGTTATTGACTCAAAAGCATACATGCACACACACACACATACATACCTTCCCCAGAAAAAGATGATGTTCAAACTTAATTTTTTTTTTCTGGCACTGTAACAGATCAGCTGCACAGTAATCTCTCTGCCTATTTGACATCTACCTGAAGTTACTGGATAAGGCCATCCATTGGCATAGGGTGCCATATCAACAGTATGTTAATAATACTAGATGTATATCTCCATCCTGAGCAGACCAAGGAATGCTGTCAAGCTTTTTTCTAATTCCTGGAGTTGGTGAGGTTCTGAATGGGGGAGAAAAGGCTTCAGTTCAAGGCTGTAGGTTTTAAGGCTCTCCAGCTCCAGGGATTTACTATCTTTAACTCTGCATGGGAGTATACTTTCCCAGAGATAGTCAGTATGCAATTTGGAGGTCCCTGGAGTCTTTGGCCCTGCTCAAAGGGCAGGTGGCAACTATAACAGGAGGGCTTTTGCAGATGATCAACCTGTATACCAATTATGACCATTCCTGGAATGGGAGGCCTTGTTCACACTAATTCACAACTTAGTCATCTCCCATTTGGATTACTGTAATGTGCTTTGGCAATCCTGGCTGGATAGATTGTTAATTGAGGACCTCACATGTAGCAATTTCCAACTTGCTGGCTTCTGTGTTGATTTTGCTTGAGGGAAACTGGAAGGGGATGTCGGGAATCATGATCACATGATTGCAGGATTGTTGTAACAGCAGGAACTCTGAGGACCCATTCAGCATCATCATAACTTTGAATGGTCACTGAACAAATGATCATAACTTAAGGACTAACTGTATTAACTTGAAGAAGTTCTCCCTCAAATAAGTGCTTATATGCCTCACTGCTCCTGGCATTAGACTCTGAATTGTCTGCAATTGAGAGGAACTGGTGAAGTCTCCTGACTCACATTAGATTCACATAGATCACCTAGCATAGAAGAGATATCCTTGACCACTCTGGTAGATCCTTGGTTCATGTTTCACTCTATATAATGAATTGCTAAACCAGGTCTCAGCCATTGCTAGAAATTGGAGTTTTGAATATTTCACAGCCAAAGGCACTGGTTGTATTCTAAAGGTAGCTAAGTATTATATAGTTGGGAGTTCCTATTACACGTCTGTGCAATCAAATTTAAAACCTAAAACCCAGGCAGAATTTAAATAGCAACTAAGGACAAAAAGGCAAAGCCTTATCCCACTATTTGTGATGGCCATCTGTTAGAATGAAACTGCTAGGTATTGTCTTAAGTATGTGTAATCCCATCTTTGTATGTGAACTCTGTTTTTAATCTGTACAAAACTCACAAAAAGGCATCTGTTTCTGAATTTAAATAGCTCAGTCTAATCAAACTAATTTGATCTTTTCTGCAATAGACTTAATTGATAACCTAATTTTGCAGCAGAAAGGACACATATTGTTTATTTACACATTCTTTGCTTTTTTTAGCAGAAAAACACAGAGGCAAATATTTAAATGTTTTGTCTGGGATATTTTTCCTCAGTACTTTTTATTAAAGATTTTAATAATAGCATAGTATATGCAAACTGTATAAAATATATATTTATATACTTTTTACATATATTTATATATATTAAAAACATATATGTATATACTTTTTACTGTATAAAAAGTAGAAAGAGGAAACTAAAAAGGTCAGAAAGGAAGAAGATGGGAAAAAAGAAAGAAAAGGGAAAAGAAAGAAAGAATAATTAAAGATGTGACTTCCAATCATCTTTACAGCAAGTACAAGCAAACTTAGTATTGTGATTTAAGTATGATGAAAAGTATCCCATATGTGGAGAGATATTGAGTCCTCAGTTGCTTTCTCAATCAGCTAAACAAGTTTTATTTGGATTTACCAGTCCAAATTCTAATTCTGGAAAATGTATCTTGAGAAGAGAGTAATTACAGGTTCTGTATGTCCACTCTATACATAATTTGATGCTTAAAGTAAGTACATTCTGTCTTGAAAATGCCATATTCTCCCTATATACATAATTAAGACTTCACTTGAAAAGCAAAATCATTTTTAAAATTAGCACATGTTCCAAAATAATTTATTATAACTGATTTTCTAGTTCAGAGTTAGAAAAAAATTAATCTATTCATTTACTTATCAGATTATATCTCAATTTTCAAATCCATTATGAAGAATACTTATAATGAAATATTGAAACCAGAAAATAATTAACTAGACATTGCTAAATGAGGGGAAGGAAGGTATTGGCTTCTTTTCTCAAGGCCTTTTGATTTGTTATGTTCAAAATTAGAGGAATGATTTTTTTTTGTTGTTTATTACACTGGAAGAACTATTATTTTTTTTAAAAAAAGAAGCCCTCATATCAAAATCAGTGGTAGATATGTACTACCAGCAATTTTTCTTCATATCAAGGAATAAGAAAACATTAGGTCAGGAAATCCAAGGCTGTCCCTACCTTAGTATTATTGAACTGCTTTTATATAGTTTTATTATTTTAATTGTTATTTTATCTGTTTTAAATATCTTGGTTTTGTTTTTTGTAAACTGCGAAGAGTCTTTGGTACACCAAATAACAGTGTACAAAATAAATTGCTTCTACTTCTTCAAATGGGAACTCCAGAGTTTTGTCAGGTTTGGTGATCTCCTAATGTTTTTGGCAATTAAAAAAAGTTTTATTTAATGTATGTGTCTTATAGACACTAAGTTATATTATTCACATGTATCATGATGCCCATAGGCATCAATGCATTGATATTTGTCCTGTGTGATGGTTTCAAAAGCTTTTAACAACAACATAATGTTATGTTATATGAAAATGTTAGGATCTACTGGGATGGTATTAGCTGTGGAGAACAATAGATTGAACTTCATGAAAGACCATTTTTCAAAATTTTTTCCTCTCTTTGGAGTACAGGGAGTTTACACATGCTACTTTTAAGAAAAGTGCTTTCATTTTAACAAGAACCCACTATAGGCTATTTTTATTACTTAATTTTTGTTTGTTTGCTATTATCTAAAGGTATTATCTGATAAAGCAAATAGAACCCATCAAACATTTTTTATTTCATTTTTATGAAGAGCTGGTATGAAAATTCAAGTCACATGGATGTTAGCTAACAATCTTTCCTGATAAGAATGTGTAATAAGGTTATAGTTTTCTGGTCTTCCTGCAGAATTAATCATTAATTCCTGCAGAATTAATCTTCCTGCAGAATTAATTCCTGCAAAATTAATTGGGAAATGGTGAAACTCAGAGCGAATTTTTTTCCAGCATCTGTTGTCCTTTTTGCTGCATTTCTCTACTGGATATCTGATGGTTTCTCAGATATCTTTCTGGAAACATCTTTTGGGATTGCTCCCATGTGTGCTTTTATTTTTCTTGGCATTTTGTTTTTGTTGATCATTAAAAATAATAATAGAGAACAGAAGAGACTAGGAGCTTTGCCAACAATCCTCATGGTGTTGGGCCACAGAACTGGCTGATCTACTACTTCAGTTTTGCAGACAATTTCATCTTGACATAGCACAGTGTGAACTTCTCTGATTTTCTATTATTTTCTGTATTTAAAGTGCTTACTTTAGCAATGGTTCCTTGCAGCAGCTGAGCATTGTTAGAGGGAATACTTACTGCTTTTAAAAGCTGCCAGAGGGATGGTGTTTCATAAAGACTCTCAGAGTTTTTCAGTCTTGGTAATTTTAAGATGTATGGAGTCGAACTCCAAGAATTCCTCAGCCAGCATGGGTGTTGAAATCCACTCATCTTAAAGTTGCCAAGGTTGAAAACCACTGCTCTATCTAGATGACTTAATGAGGAAGATGGATGTCACACTATGAGTCCTTCTGCAGATGCCTTTTTCATGCCTGTTCATGAATGGAAACAGAGGAATGCCAGAGTACGTGGCATTAGATAGGTTTAGTTTGAAATTAACACATGCCTTCTAGTGGTGTTTGCTTTACTTGTTTGAAGGCTGAGGGATGGATTTTCAACTTGGCAAGGCAACAATATTTGACATTTGTCAGCATAACCTGTTTTTCTTTTCCACCCAACTCTTATTTCATCAGTGCTATTGGAAAATTAGTCTCCTATTTTTCATGGATTTTAAATTAGCCCATTGCTCCCATAGAAACTTAATAAATAAATTGGAAATTAAATAAAGAAGACAAAAAGGAAAAGATAATCACTCCAGTGATGTTTCTTAATCAAAGAAGAAAAGTAATATCATTCAGTAATAGGTCAAAACAAGTTGGGATCAGCAATAAAATGATGCCAATGTGTGGAGGGAGCTTGGTTAATAAAGGGGAAAATATGAAGCAAGCAAATTATGCAGATGGTAGCAGGACTTGAAGAAATATCTGGTGGTAAACTCCTGCTGATCTGCTGAGTTGGCAGGACCACCATTTTCTCTAGCTAGTCAAAATTGTTCTTTATCTGGTCTAAAGCATTTTTATGCAGGATATTGAGGTAAGAAATCTTCTCAAAGAAAAATGTACAGTATGTGTGTGTAGGAGAAGACTTGGCAGAGCCAGGGGAAGGGGTGAAAAGAGGGATTAGTCTAGAGTTGCTATGTAGCCACAAACTCTGATTGCCATTGAATGTTAACTAGTGCCTGTTTATGATGTAACTTTGCTTGGCTATCCTTTATGATTTAACATGAAAATTATTTGAGTATGCATATGGGATATGTATTCAGATATACATTTAACATATTGATACAACATTCCCCATTCAACTTCAAGACTGGAATTTTGAATCTGTGCCTCTCCTATTTTATGAATAGAAATAATATATGGTTAATTAATAACCAATAATATATGGTTAGTTCATAACTAATAATATATGGTTAATTAATAACTAATTCATAACATAATGTATTAAACAGAGATATTCAAGAGTCTTCAGTAAAGTCTTCAACAGAGAAATTGCGGAAGTTCTTCAACCTTAGACAAGAAATATAACTGAAATAGTAATGTGATTTAAATTTTGTCCAGAACAAAGGCTTGAGATATAGTAGGCCAATGATTTATATGACTGCCCATTCACCAAGAGAAATCTGGGCAGTTTACAAGTTAAAAACATCAACAAACGCACAGCCATAAACAAGGTTGTTTATTTGGAACAATAACCGGAGAAAAAGCCCATGAAACTATGAAACTATAGTGTCTTTGGTGGCAGATCTAACCACTGATAACAACCATCTGAGTGGATTTGGGGTTAGCTTTCTCTTCTCCGTGTTTGTGAAAGTGTGTGTGTGTGGATTCTCTTAATGAAACCCAGGGTTAACTGCTCAGCCTCTGTCTTGGCTTTTCCATTAACTTAAACCTGCCACCCACAGACAGTTCCTTTTAATGCCGCCAGTATTTCCAAGCCTCTTGGGAACAGAGCAAAACTTTATTTTGCTCAGCTCAGCAGTCTGCCAATTATGTGTGTCTCTTTCTTTCTAAATAGTAAAAAACATTTTTTATTCTGAATAAATTATGGCATGCGTTGGAAAACCGGGGTCCTAATTAATGCTGGCATTTTGGTGCTGCCTGCTGGTTAGCTGCTCCTGAGCTCCTTGCTGTAAAGAAACATAATTTGTGACATGGGAAGCCCTTGGCAGGCAGTTGACGCCTATAATAAAGGCCTTCCATCCTACTTCAATACTGGCTTAATAATCTTGAGGGCAGAGATTGAACTTTTGATCTACAAAAACCTTTGGAAAGAATAAGTAAAGAAGAAAAGTTGCACTTAGCTTTATTGCTCCAAACTGCCATTCAAGCAATTTAGGCTTCCTGTGCAGATCTCAGGGCATTTTTCAGCCAAGTTGTAAAGTGGATTGTTATTCTGTTCTGTTTATTCATTTTGGCCCACTATTTATATTTACACAAAGAACCAGATGTGAATGATTCTTGTAGGTTATGTTCCAACTACTTCATTTACTAAAAAAACATCCCTATTTCTTCTGGCTTATCTTACTGAAGAAATGCTCCCTAGCTGCTCATAGGAATAAGGACCCTTTGTCTATTTCTGCCAGATATTGTTTTGGGACTCTCCTATTGAGTTTACCAAAGCTCACATGGAGACCAGTTTTCTCTCCAATTGTTCCTTTGATGGAGAAAGAGATTCCTCATCTTCCCTTCACAGCAAAAGTGTAACTTCAGAGAAAGTATAGCTCTAAGTGTATATAAAGGTAAAGGAGACCCTGCCAGTCGTGACCGACTCTAGGGTGTGGTGCTCATCCCCATTTCCAAGCCGATGAGCCAGTGTTCATCCTGGGACGGCTCCGTGGTCATGTGGCCAGCATGACTGGACACCTTAAGGCACACAGACACTGTTACCTTCCCGCTGGGAGGGGCGGTACCTATCTATCTACTCATGCTCGTGCGCTTTCGAACCGCCAGGTGGGCGGGAGCTGGGGCGGAACAGCAGGCGCTCGCCCTGCTGCGCGGCAACGCCGGGTCGCGATCCCGGGCCGCCGACCTTCCAGCCGGCAAGCCAAGCTCTTAACCACTTGCGCCACCGTTGTCCAAAATTTAAAAAACTGGCAACAGGCAGATATTTCTAAGAGAGAGCATGGCCGCGGAAAATCAGTAAAGATGATATGACTACCTGTGTACACCTTTAATGCTTTAAAAGTCCTTTCACGTGGTCAATCCGAAGCAAGGTGATTAAAGACGGATGATGTTCTCTGAGCAGAACCGACCCTGTGCTGAAGAATGGGTGTAAATAGCTCACTAACGCTGCCAACTCAGAACTTAAACTGTTTTCATTCTGCAATTACCAAGCTTTTTAAGGGATTAGCCGGTGGCAAACATAGGTTACATTTAATTATTCATTGAACTTACACGAATTTAATCAAATTAAATTTGGCGCCTGCATGTTTATCTTCATCTGCTTCCACCCATCCGGACTTCTAGTTCTTTTTACCTATCGCTGTTCTATTCTACAATAACAAAAATGGTATTTTGTAAACTGCTGAGAGTCTCTGTGGAATCAGTGGAATAAATGTATGATAAATAAATGAGGCTGGTGTTTTGTCATGGTATTTCCAATTATTTTCTAGTTCTTCTGATGTCATATCTCTCTCATTAGATCATCAGTCTAAAGCAGCAGTGTCCAGTCTTGGCAACTTTAGAACATGTGGATTTCAACTCCCGGAATTCTGCTCTAAAACATTAGAAATAAAAAGTGCGAGAGACCTCCCTACATTCACACTCATTTAAGAAATCAGGGGGAACTTTCCAGGGAGGTAAGAAAACACATTAACATCCATCAGATTTTTTACAGTTCCCGAAAACTTTTTCTTAACTGAGTTACTGTAAACTGACCCATGAGCCTTATGCTGCCACTTGCTTCTCAACATTTCCCAAATGACAGAAAAAGTAGAGGGGGGTTAGAAAATTAAAGACGTGGGGAAATCTTCTGTATAAGCAGTGCTTCTCAATATTAGCAACTTTAAGATGTGTGGACTTAATTTCCCAGAATTCCTCAGACAGCATGTTTGCCAGGGAATTCTGGGAGTTGAAGTCCACACGTTTTAAAGTCACCAAAGTTGAAAAACCCTGATGTGAAGAGACAGTCATAGACAGGCACTAACATGGAATTACTTAGAATCCAGCTTCTTATCTGATCTAGGGAGAACAAACAATAAAAGAAATGTGTGTCATTTTACACCCCTGAATCTGATTTTGTTTTTTAATGACTATTGCAAAAATATTTTTCACAAAACTGTCTTTTTCAAGACCCATTGCATAGACTGTGATGGCTTTTAATAGGTTTTTAGTTTTTGAAAAGCCAGTTTTACTTCCTTAGATGTGTGACTGAAGTCACTGCTCTTAATAAAAGGTTTCATCTTCATGTTGTCATATTTCAACTTTTCCTCAAAGAAGGATCTTGCTTTTTTACCCACAATGGAAATATGGCAGCAGAGTTAATTCTAAGATCTATTTTGGTCATTTTGTTGTCAATTATGATTTTTTAAAAAAGGAAATTTTATCATTTTTAGGGTATGACTCAGACTTTACAATTATTAGCAGACCTGCCCTAAATCCAGTTAAAGTAACTAACTTTAATATGTTCTCATATATGTTTGACGTATTAGCTATGAGCTTGCAGATTGATTAAGATCTCACAGATATCAACCAGAACATCGACTTGAAAATGCCAGTACTCCCAACAGAATGTCAACCCCTTCTCTAGTGTCTGCAGTCTGGACTTTAAAATATTTATATTTATCTTCTTTTTAGTCACTATTCATAGCCGAAGGAACCAGTGTTTGCCTGAAGATGCATGGTCATGTGGTCGGTATGATTATGCGTCAAGGCGCATGGAACACTTTTACAAGGAAGCAGACTTTAACCAGACACCAGGAAAAATGTCCTAAGTAAGAGCTGTTCAATGATGAAACAGACCTACTAAGGATGTGATGGGATCCTTCTTCATTGGAGATGTTTAAAGAGAGGCTAGATGGCCGTCACCCAGAGATACTATAATCACAAATTCCTGTACTAGGCTGAAGTTGAACTAGATAATCTTCAAGTTCTCTTCCAATTCTTATATTCTCTAAATCTATGAAGTATATGAAATTGTTAGGAAAGGTCAATCACAAATTTGGAATTAAATGCCACAAATACGCAACTGAAAGTTATGGCTCATCCAGAGAACCCATTTAATGTATTTTTTCCAGTCTGTGAGGAAACATAAAAGTTTGTGCTGGCATAATTTGCTCTATCATGATAGCTCAGCTGTACTCTGCTCAGTTATGAGACCAGCAAATTATGTTCTGATAGCTTTCTTATTACACTGAAGCAAAGCTACACTGAAGCAAAATTCAAAGGTGAAGTTTTGCCAGTAGGGAAAATACCACAACCTTCTCCTTAACATGGGTTGGGGCTGGAGCTGTGGAAGGAAGTGATTTATATGGCTGCTAAATCCATCCAAACTTGTTTTGCTCTTTTCAGATAAAAGCAAAAAGAAAAACCCAGAGTATTTCTTTTGACAATAAAATTGGCTTCAAGATAAGGAGGACTCATCTCTATGCCTTACACTGTCATACTCTGCTGTGCTTACCTGGCACACATTCACCAGCTGCATTGGACATTGGTAAACACACCATGCACAGACAGCCTCTCTCATTGCAGAGGCCTCTTTGGTTCGACTCAATTTCTGATCTCAGATTTGAACTAAAGGGAGAAAAGTGTTTGAAGCAACTGAACATAATGGGATAAAGCAAGAATTCAGTTGTCAACCAAGAAAGAGCATAAAGATTTCTAAGACGGTGTCAGCAGAGTTAACATGCACACCGAGCTTAGAAAACCAAGAAATGAAAAAATAATAATTGACCAGCTGTCTATTAAAGATGGAAAAAAGGTCATAGATAGTAAAATTGGAACTAGTTTACTTGTATTTTGATTCTATTTCCTCCAAGAAGACATACAGTCAACCAAGACATTGTAAAGAGTTTGTTGAAGGAGCAAGATTCCAGATTAAGCAAGAGAGAAGTACAATAAAAAAAGCATAGCCTTGAGAAAAAAAATGCTAAGAGAGAGATATGATAGCACTTCTCAAATAATAAAAGTCTAGATCTATTCACACTTGTTCCAGTATACAGGACATGGGACAATGGATTTAAATTACAGAATGCGAAATTCAAATTGAAAGTTAGATAAAGTTTCTGATTGTTAAGAACAATAGAAGCAACTACTAAGAGAGACCATGAATTCCCCTTCATCAGGATTGCATTCCTATGGATTCTTGCACTAACCAGGGCATTGGATTTAATATCCTGGAAGCTGGATGGCCCTATGCAACTTCATTCCTTTTCTAGAATAAAATAGACAATTCCCATCTCACACCAAGTATATTAAGGGAGAGATACGGAAAAACCAATATGGTTGCCATCATAATATCTATGTTGACTTAAAGATGTAGTCTCTTGTTCAGGAATGTAGTGTCTACAACTTTTCAAATCTTGCTGAACATTCAGTCTCAGCATTCCCCACTATTGCTCAAATTGACTAAGGCTCCTAGGAGCTGTAATTCAGTAATATCTGGAAGGCTATAAGCTTTCCACTCCTGCAGTTGTAGATTGACTTTGGTGAATTATTCTTTTTACTTGAGATAATGGGAGCTATGCAGGAAATGATTACTCTTAAATACACAGGATAACCCAAATAGTAGAGGGATTTCTTACAACAGCCTCTAAATTGAGATTATCCCATTCTAGTAGCTTTTGAGGAAGTCAGCTGACTTGAGCTAATCTTTCTAAACATTAATGGGTATTTACTTAGAATCTCATATCCAGTTAAAAATCTTCCCAATCCATTCCTAAAGCTGTAGTTCTTTGAGTTTAATCTTTATAGATGTTTAAACATATGGCTCTAAATTGCTAAAATTGACATGCAATTGTATCATAAAAAGTGAAACTCCAAATATCAATATGGAATCTCATTTGCTTTGTACACACACACAAAGAAACATGCCATCACCACATTGTCATTGCTGCATTTATTCCATTCTTCCCCTGGGTCTAAACAGTTCAAATTCCATACATTTTTTTAACCTGACCTGATGATCCTACAACCATTTATATCAACAGCTTTATATGGTGGGTTTAACTGATATTCCCAAGTTACTAAGTAAACTGCAAGGTTTATCTAAAATTATAAACCACATCTACCTTGTCAAGACCATCGGAACTGTCTTTGTAGAGGTGGGTTTTCTTAAAGCACAGGGACAATTCCACTGAGCACCAACAAAGTGTGCACAGTAGCACTGAAATCCACCTCAACTTGATCTTCAGTATGAGGATTCCTCCTCCTTACCAAAATCCCCTCTTCAAATATTTTGTATTTTTACCAATCCAAAGTCCTGCTACATGACACATTGTGCTGTAACGAAGTAGAGGAGAATTGCATTTTCTCTTGTCATCTGTGACTTCTGAACAGCCACAAGTTCTCAGGAATTCACACCCTTTCTTCAAATATATGAAGATATAAAATATAAAAAGCTGAAGATATAAAATATAAAAAGCTGAAAAGCTCTTGAAGGTGACAGCTTCTTTTTGTTCAACAGCCAACTTAATCAGTGACCTCAATCATTCCATTAGCTTAATGTTCTTCAGAGCTGGCTGCAGGAATGATTTAAGATATCACCTACCATTCAATGGCTAGCAGACATCATCATGCAAATAATAATGAATACTCTGTTTTGCATGTTATTCAGTTAATATTTATCCACAAAGGATATTTGCAGTTCTGCTCTTTCCAACATAATTTCCCATTTTAGATTCCTTAGTAAATAGAAAGACTTGCTAGATGTTCCTTTGCTCCTAGTCACTTCCCTGGGATCAAAATACAGCCTGTGACAACATCCAATAATTATTTTGGATTACAAAATAATAATGAAAATATTACCACCAACTCATCCATACCAGTAACTACAAACTGATAAGCCCACAAGCTGTTTTTTTCTACATTGAAAAGAAGATTTAGAATATGTGAAACACTTTCATGAAAACCTTCCCTCTATTCAATTTTCCTACCATGTTGTAAATATTTGTTAATACTTCTCTGATGTGAAAATGCATTTAGCACTGATAATCAGATCTTGGACTAATAGTTTTGCAGCACTGAAGTAATACCCATAAGTAAACACTCTCTGATTAATGCTAATCTATTGCTGTAAATTCTAGATATGGGAAACAGAACTCTGAAAATAAATCACATGGGACTCTAAATTCAGTTATCTCAACTGCATTGCTTTGGATTACTCAGTTCTTTTCCAATTTATCATAAGCATTTTATCTTTGTTTTTTTCCCTAGTAGAGACACATTCTCCTTAAATCCCTTTAGGGCTTGAATCTGGGTTTGAAAGCAGATTCAGAACTGTTTCTTTCTAGGGTAAAAGTTCAATAGTTTTCATGTATTTATTGTCAAATGGATACTGTCATGCCCCTGAGACTAGCTTTTTTCTAAAATAAAGAAAGGCTCAACCATTGCTAATGCACTGTGGGATTTTAGCCTGTATCAGTTCTAAGATAGAGAATTTGGAGGTGAAGCAGAGGAAGGAAAATGCTTTTGACAAAGCAAAGATTACAATTGAAGGGAAAAGAGGAAAACTATGTTTTTTTTTTCAAATGTAACATAAAAACATGATGGATGGATGGATGGATGGATGGATGGATGGATGGATGGATGGTAGACAGACAGACAGACAAACTAAACATTGTTTTCAGATAGATTTCCTCCATGACTATCTGTCCCTAACCTAACTGTTCAGGTTTTCCAATGGTGTACCCATTGCCACTGTAATTGAGTCCATCCATGTTGCTGCTGGTTGTCCTCTTTCCTTCCATCTTCCCCAGCATTAGAGCAGCATCTTTGTATAATGTGTCCAAAGTAGACAGTTAGAGCTTGGTCATCTGCACCTCCAATGAAAATTCCAAATTGATTTGTTTGATGATTCTTTGGCTTGGTACTTTCAACTGCTAATAACACTTTAATAGCATCTTGGTGGTAATGACAGAGGATGTTATATAGACAGGAAGTAGGCTGTTCTTGGGGAAAAGGTACTTAGTGTCTCATATTGATTTGACTTGCAGCTCCCTGGGCTCAGCTCTAATGCCTCTCATTGGAATCTCAGCAGTCAAATGGCATTTATGTGCCAATTGTGCCCATTCCTGAATTGGGAGGCACTACTCAGAGACTTTTACTTCTTGTTCACCTGTTGTCTGGATTATTGCAGAGCACTCTGAATGGGGCTGCTCTTGGAAACCAATCAGAAATTACAGCTGGTTCAGAATGCAGCACTTCAGTACGTTCATGTAACTGAAATGGCATACAGGAATGACCTTGAGAGATCAGATGAAGAGCCACAGAAGGGGAGGGAGTGTGGGAAAAGCTTGAGAAGGGACCCTTGCTGGTTTTTGGAGAGTAAAAGGAAAAGAAGAGAGACATACTTTCAGTCTTGCAAAATTCTGTAAATGTAACCTTATAGTAAGATAGAGTTAATGCTCATGGTTGTGTTTCTTGTCTGGACTACCTTGGAAGGCTAACAATAACACCATTGCTTCACAAGCTGCAATAAGCTCCGAGTTCAAGATGCTGAATTTTCTTTGTGAAGCCTTTCGTGGTATGGGATCTAGTGATGTATGGAATCTCCTGCTTCCAAAAACTGACAAGTTGGATGTTCTCCAGATCCCATCACTTAAACATTCTCTGGTGAGACTTAGGAGATTGGTCTCTCTGTCATCATGCCTGCCAAATGGAACAACACTCGTAACATTCAGATGGTTCTGACCCTGCCTGCTTTTCAGAAGACCTGTTTTTTTTCTCCTAGGCACTGGGTTGGGAAGTTTAACTCTTATCTTGACAGTTTCTAATGATTTCTGCTTTGTGTTTGGTTGTCCTTGCCATCCTTTTCCTTTTTTACATGGATTGAAAAGGCTTCTGGATAGAAGGTAAAACGTCTCCAGTAACATCTTGTACTAAAAGTCTAGTTGCCTTTTTTAGAAAGTTTGCACGTTTTTGCAATTTTCACTATATTATTAATTTTTTAATTCTGTACAGAACCCTAAGTCACACATCATTTGGGCAGCTCTATAAATTGAAATAATGGATGAAAAATAATAATTAAGATCATTACTGTTATATTTCCAGAATGCTTCTGTAGGAATTAAACTTAAAACACTAACCAGTCTGCATTATGTTTATCTTACAAAATCTACCAGATACACCAAAAGAGGTTTGAATAGAGCTAATTAGTACTTTTAAAAGCAGAAAAATTCAGTGTGTAAGTGTAGAAAGAGACAATGTAAATTGAAAAAGATTCTGTTTTGGCATATCTTTCAAACAAGGGATTGCATTTGTCTAAAGAAGCATCTAATACATTTAGCTGTATTTTAAAAGACTTGACATTTTGACCCCAAGATACTTAGAGCAGAGATTACCTCATTCCACAACCAACCAGAGCACATTTTTTCAAAAAAGAAATCTAACTAAATAGAAATGTACATTGGGATGAAATGAAAAGGCCATTTTTATTTTTAAAACAATACCACTTTAAGATAAAAGTTCTCTCACAAAGGAAGTTCTAGATACGACATTTAGCCACAAATCTAACTTTACAACTGCACTGGGAGCATAAACTAGCTTTTTTTGTAGCATATCTAATTTGACATTAAGAAAACCTCTGAGTATTACTCTGTGATCTCTTTAATTCCACACGTCTTCATGGAACAAATATTTTTAATTAATTTCTAGAGCTATAACTGCCCATTTCAGACAAGTGACTCTCAGCAGTAACCAATATAAAGTTCTTAACAATGTGCTTCCATATTAGTAGAATATTAAAGGAATGTTTGTACTATGCTACTTGTAACTTTTATATGTATGTATGTATATGCATATGTATATATAATAAATTCTGAGATCAGAATCCACTTAAAATTATTGTGCTGACCCCTTATGGCAAATCTTTCTCTAAATTTTATTGCTCACCTTATCACTCTGTTTAGCTTGTTATGTGAGAACCTTTCTGTGTACCCTGTTTTCTGCCCCTTTTTGAGAAATATATATATATATTTTCTACCATCCCTTTTTTCACTTGGAATTGATAAAGTCTACTGGATAGGAGGCAAAACATATAACAATAAAAGTCCAGTTGCCTTTTTAAGAAAGTTTGCAGTTTTTGCAATGCTAGTATTATGATTAGAGGCTAAGTGCAATACTGCCATCTCCTGTGATGAGAGAGAGATATTTTGTGCTTTGGAGGCTTTTTTTTAAAGACTTCTTAAAATTGCCATGTTTGAAAAATACTGAACTAGATCTATGCCTATACAGTACTTCTCCAGTGGAGTCCTGTAGCTCATTTTCCACTAGATGTCCAGGATCCCCAATAACATCTAGCGCGGTCCTTGTT
>JANHZU010006615.1:19122-30039 GCA_032468055.1 Acrochordus granulatus | reverse complement strand
TCCATGGGGTTTTCTTGGCATGGACACTGGAGTGGGTTGCCATTTCCTTCTCCAGTGGAGGCCTGTAGCCAATTTTTCACTAGATGTCCAGGAACCGCAATAACATTTAGCGTGGGCCTTGTTAACCCAGGCGACAACCCAGCCGGTATGGATTTCACTGATATATGTGTAAGCTGCCACATAACTGGGTTGCAGTTAACTTGCTCCAGCTCCTTACAATCTAATAGTTCAAAAGTATGTAAAAATGCAAGTAGATAAATCGGTACCGCCAAATTGAGTGGAAAAGATGACAGCATCTGTGTGCCTTGGTGTAGTGTCATGCCAGCCACATGACCACAGAAGTGTCTTCGGACAATGCTGGTTCTTTGGTTATGAAACACAGATGAGCACCACCCCCTAGAGTCAGACACAACTGGCAGGGGAAACCTTTATCTTTTTTTAATAGAAATTATAGAAATAAAAATTATGTATTAAGAAGATATATAATACATCATGTGTGATTACATAATAATAGACATGTGTTTACATAAACATTAGAATACCTTTAAATAAATTAGCATAGGTCCACCCCAAGGATTTCTAATGTTATGTTAATTATTAGCATGAAACATTAATGCTTATTTACATACATGGTAAGGATTTTTAGGGGTATTATATGGGTAGCATATTGCATATTATTGTCACCAAGAATTCCTCATCACTTTAGGTGTAGATCTACATGAACATTAGCATATAGTTGAATAAATTGGCATATTGTATAAAGGGTTAGAGCAATATAAAGCAATATAAAAATTGTATAAAGGTATATGAGCAATACTAATAATTCATATTATTACATAGTATTAGCATGGGCTTCTACTAAGAAGAGGAAAATTGGGAGGAATCTCTCACCTTGTGCCCCAAACTGATAAAAGCATATTCTAGATGGGCTTATTTCCTTCCCCACCAGCATCTCCTACCTGGTAGATAAATAAACCAACTGCCAGAGGTCCTGTTTGGACTGAGCTTATATAGATAAGCAATTTACAAAAAACAGCACATCCACAGCCAGGAACGGGGCACAGAGTCCCGAGCCAGCAATGGCAATGCCACCTTGCCACCCTGGCTATCCAAGACTTCTAAAAGGCAACAGGCTGGGGACCACTGGTTTCAAGGTTTGATTCTGATTTGTCAGTCAACCCACCAGCAATCTGAGGTGCTCTCTTTCTTCTCATCCTTCCACAGGGTTCTTCATGCAATAGTATTAGCAGGCATCCTACAAAGAAGGCGAAATGTGAAAAGAAACAGGTGGCCAGGTTGGAGAAGAGAGAGCCTTATGTGGGGACAGTTCATAAAGCTGTCACAGGAACAACCTTCCTGGGCTTTGAGATGAGGCTACAAAGCGAAGAGAAGAGGCCTTCAAAAGCCACCCAAGAAATAGAGGAAGACCACAGGGCAGCCCTGGCACCAGACCCCAAGGGCTCTGATGCTTTCCAGCCCCACCTCCCAAAGGAAGAGGGCAACAAAGAGGAAGAAGAGGAGACCTGGACAGCTGGCTTGTCCACCCATTTGGATGTGGAACCAGAGGAGATTCCAAGCCAAGCAAGGGAGCCAGACAATAGCATTTTCTTGAATGAGGACAGTAACCAGCCGTTGCCCATGGATCGATTCTTTGGAAGCATGGCCTTCATGCAGGTAACAATGGGCCAAAGAAAGGTGAGATGGGCCTTCTAAAGGGCTGGCTGGAGAATTCTGGGACTGGGAGTCCACACAGTTATGTGGATGGATTGGGGGGGAAACAGTGGGCCCCATTTTTTTTGAAAGGTTTATAGGTGACTGATATAACCTTTTAACTCTATGTTGGCTCAGTATTTCTCTGTGGATTGGGGGCACCAGATTTCCCTACTTTCTAATGCAGATTCTCCAGCCAGTTTCTCCCCAGCAGAGCAGAGATTACTTCCCAGAATTACAGGTAGTCCTCAACTTATGACCACAATTGGGACCGGAACCTCCATCACTCAGTTGTATTGATTTTACTTCCTCTTTTTCCCCACTGTTAATCGAATCCAGTTTTCCCCACTGACTTTACTTGTCAGAAGCCAGCTAGGAATGGTGATCCTGTGATCCCAAGATCCTACAACCATCATAAATACCTGCTAGTTGCCAGGTGTCCCCATTGTGATCACATGACAAGAGTTATAAATTGCTCTTTTCATCACCATCGTAAATTCAAACAGTTTCTAAATTAATGATTGCAAGTCAAGGACTACCTGCATCAATTCCAATGGCCATGGCAGTTGGGACTTTGGAGAATTGAAGATGGAGGGCTCCTTAGATCAGCAGCAAAGGCCATGATTGGGTTTACTTTTTTCTAGGATCTCCCACCTGCGTCTTTCTCACGGACCAACATCAGCAGGCGAGAGTTCCGAAAAATGCATTTTATTGCCAAAGATGAGGATGATGAGAGTGGTGAAGAGGTCATTTGAAGGCCAACAAGAACCAATCTTTGGTGATTGTTTTCCAAATGCAGCAAAGACTAAAAATGTTTCCTGCCATTGTAGCATCTTTTAGTGGTGCATTCTTCAGAACTACCACCATTTTATGGCTGTTGGGCTACTCACAGACCAAGGTGCCCATTTTTGGCAAGGCCTATAAACCACAGCATCCACCATGGGGCCACAGAGAAAGCCATTCACATCACAAGAGTCTTTGACCTGATGAAACCACAATTCTCCCCATTAGATAAGAAACAGGCAATTGTCCACTCAGGTTGCAATGGATTTGTCTGGGATGTCCTAATCAGATTTAGAAACCAGCTGATCCCTCAGTCTGGGGTTAGACATGAGAACATGATACCCACTCAACACTGGGACTTCTCCTGAAAGGAAGGAGGAAACTATACTGTCTTCTAAGGTTGGGATCTTCCTGAAGGTGATCTGGCTGTGACATCTGCCACCCCTGGTTTGATCCAACCCATCTGGCTGAGCATCCTTTCTGAAAGTGGGCCTTCAGTGGAAGAAAACCATGGTCCCAGTCAGAAGCATCTCATTCTTCAGTCAAGGGAATATGGTAGCTTCAAACAAGTTTTAGCTCCAGTCATCCAGGATTGTAGCATTTTCCAAAGTCATTCTCTCCTGCCATAAAAAAGGAGCTTCTGAACCCTTGACCCATAATGTCCAAAACCAAGAATGACACTTTTTTTCTGAAGGTCCTTTTAGCACTGTAAGTGACCTGGTTTGAAAATCCAAAATCTGGACCAGAACAATCTCTGTGGAGCACTGAAGGTATTAGTCTGATTTTTGCAAATTAACATATAGCAGGGTAAATTATCATTCCTGCTTGTTCTCTTAAATAAATGTTGATGTCCACTTGACTGGCAGGTCAGTATTCAGGAATCTTTTTTCCCTACCTGGAGTTAAAAAGAAACATAACAGAGGAAGAATTCTTCTAAAATGCCAACAGAATAGAAGAAATGAGTTAGATCAGAGCCTTTTAAATGGGACTTTTTCACCTGGCACATCCTGCATGATTCATACTTACTAGATTTATATCCTGCTCTTCCTGTTTTAGAATCCTGTCCATCACTGCTAACAGGCAGTCCCTCCATGAAAATGTCCACTCTTCCGAAACTGGGTATCCTGTTAATGTTCAATGGCTAGCTGCCCAGTTTCCCCCAGTATGACAGTTATTTGAGAAAACTGGAAGTCCCAGGCCTTTTAAAAACTCAAAACAGCTGTCATGTGCTTCTCCTTCTCTGAATTTCATTCCTCTCCTGATCTGCTCATGAGCTGCTCATTCTTGGCCGCATTCTGAGTTCATTCAGAGCTTTTTTGAAGTTAAGACTAGAGCTTACATTGCAGGTGGCCTGGTTTGAGTACCCCCCACCCAACTATGTGGCTTGTCCAGTCAAGATTATAAAATTGATAGCTTGCAAACCTGCATAGCTAGGGATTGCACAATAAAACATATTTTGTGAACAGTGATGGGTGTGTGTGTGTAAAAAAAGATATGTGATGTGCCCTTTCTCCTTCCCAGTTTGGATCAGTGCGTTCCTTGGTATGAATAAAAAGACCTGTTTCAGAGCTCAAGAAATGGCATTTCTGCTATCAGCATTCGTTTTTATTAGCTACAAGATTTCACATTATTTTACTTCCTGAGATACCAGCATAATAATAAAACTTTTATTCAAATTAAATCATCATGATGAATGAAAGAAACTGCTCTAAATCCTGAGGGCTGAGTTGGTGCAGGTAGATCAGTAATGCCAAAATAATATATTTATAAAATCTAATCTAGCTGGCAAGTTAAAGGAAGATCCTTCAATGCACAGGTACTTAAATCCAGAAGTGGGTCCAAAAATGGAGGTAGTAAGGGACATCAACCACAAAAACTGGGCTTGATGCCATATCAAATATTTGAAATGGGCTCCCTCTCCCTTTTTAAAAAATTGTCAACACCTCCTGCCCTTATTTTTTCTCAGCTGAGATGATACAGGAAGCTATTGTTTGAAGCCTGGTAGGATTTCTTTGAGAGCAAATTGGTATCATTTGAACCTGATTATTAATTTCTGGATTCTCACAATCCTTTGCACCCTGCAATTAAGTGAGTTTGTGCAAGATTCCAGCTTGCATGGGGCTTTAACGAGATTTCCAAAAATGACGACCAGATTGCAGCCTTTAAAAAATAAAAGGGGGAAAAAGACATGCAATAATATACACCATAATTAATTTTGTGTAAAAAAATATGAATGGAATACAAGCCTTTGCATCATTTAAATAACAAAAATTATTTAAGGCAATGTTGTATATAGGTAGTCCTCAACTTACAGCCATAATTGAGCCTGCAATTTCAGTTGTAAGTTGTGATGGGTGTAAAATGATCATAGAATTTTACAACTTTGCAGTTGTTAAGCAAACACCACAGTCATTAAGTGAACCCATTGTTCACTATGGGGTGTTTCTTTCGTCCTATTTCTTGGAAAATTTGGCACTGTTTTTTTGTTTCATTTTCAACATTTGAACCCGGGGGCTTGGGATCTGGCTGTGAAGAGGACTGCCCTTCCGACCTGGCTTTTGTTTACAGTAGATCTTTGTTTGATCACAGCTGAAGTTGTGAACCGTTTTCTTGTGGCAGACAATGTGCACCAGTTTCAAATTGTCAAGGGTGAACAAGAGCCGATAAAAGTATTCCCAGTCGATTTCCTTCCCATCAGAGTCTTTAACAGCCTGAAGTAACGTGGGAAGGATCACTCGTTTCTTCTCAATTCTGAAATAGAAAGGAAAGTTAAGGGTTTTCACCCCTCTTGAAGTCAGTACCTAAAAATATATAACATCTTGAGGACTTGGATTAAATGTGTGCTGTAAGAGGCCAGGAAAATTGAGAATAAAGGAGCTACAGAAATGGCTCAGCTTCTATTTCAAGAATGGAAGACCCTGGTGATAGCCTCCTGTTTCCCATCTACTAAACATTTGCCTCTCTAAGGCAAGGCTGCACTGGGACATGGAGTTCTTTCCCAGCTATAGCAACATCCTGTCTTCAGTTGGTCTAGCCTCTTTTAAAAGTCTTGGCCTGTACTGCATAGTGTTTATCTTCATGTTTTAAACCATTTGTATAGGTAGCCCTTGATTTACACTATAATTGAACCCACAATTGCAGTCGTAAGTTGTGGTTATTAAGCGGGTCATCAATGTGACCACCCCTGATTTTATAACCTGTTGTGGTGGG
Organism: Acrochordus granulatus; assembly: GCA_032468055.1. Lineage (NCBI taxonomy): Eukaryota > Metazoa > Chordata > Lepidosauria > Squamata > Acrochordidae > Acrochordus > Acrochordus granulatus. The sequence goes on along the minus strand of JANHZU010006615.1, from coordinate 24,336 downwards.
CGTAAATGCTGGTTTCCAGCAAAAATTTTATAAATCGTAGTCACATGAGTGGGATGAAGCAGACAGCCATAAATGTGGGCCAATTGCCAAGTATCCAAAATGCAGTCACATGATGGTGGAGGGGAAGGCTGCCATCAGAATCTCAAATCTGGGTTGCAGGTCCATTGTAACTTTACCCATCCAGAGTTGTAAACCATATTTGTAACCATCCAGAGTTATTGGGGGTTCTTTTGGAATTCTTCCACTTCCCTTCACACTGCCACCAGATATCCAGTTGGGTATCTGGATCCAGGGAGCTTACAATCCAAGGAACTTTTTGATTTACACAGCTCTGATATATCAGGAGGACCCAGAATACTGATCAAACAGACTGAATTTTGTTCCAGGACTCACATGTGATCAAGATTCCAGGTGCTGAAAAGGATTCGGCTTTCTTTATTCCCATAGGGATTGATGGAGTGTCTCAAGGAGCAGTTTTCTGTATCAAAAGGACCCTGTAGGTAAAACAAAGCTGAATACCTACAACTTTCTGTATGTGTGGCGGGGATTATAGATATCATCCTCACAACCATATTCCACACATATAGTCTTTGAAGTATGGTCGTAAATCATGCCAGTTGTTAAGCAGGTCATTACATGATTGACTCAAGTTTAACATTTTTTGAGGTGATTGTTGAGCATATCAACATGGCCATTAAGCAAATCTACAGTCACTAACTGAATTTATGAAAGTAAAACACCCAGTTTCCAGCAAAAAAAACATAAGTTGCAGTCTGTAATCATTTGGATAATGCAAATGGCTATAAACGCAAGTGCCCAAAATGCAATTACATGACTTCAGTACCTTTTTTGGTACTTGTGACCTAGAGTCAAAGTTCCACGGCCGGACACCAGTATGTATCTTTTTTGGTGTGCATTGTAACTTCAAATGGTCACTAAACAACTGGTCATAAGTCAACGATTACCTCTATTTTACACATACCCTTTGCATGGACAAAATAGCTCCTTAGGCTGTGTTAACAGCTCTCCTCTTCAGTAGCTAGATTTCTGGTTAACATTGGCATTCCAAATATCTGCCAAGGGAGAGTGCTATTCTTTGGTACATACCCCATATATCATCTTTTAGCACCAGGAACAATTTGCCTAGGTTTTACAAGCAGATGCTGCCTTTATGTAAAGCCAATTTAGGCAACCAGGTGTCCATGGGCACCAGTCTGACAACCTTCATTCCCCACCATGCCTGAAAAAAAATTAATCTATGGGAAACGTGAATCAGTGTATCAGCTTTATTTAAATGCCATTCAAAAAAAACGGAAAGGGAAATAAAAATACTTGATAACTTTTTTTTCTCTTTTCTTTACTTACTTGGCAAGAGAACCAGCCTTCCGGTGTGCAAAGGCACAGCTTGTTCTCCTCACTCCGGTCAAAATAAAAACCATTATATTTTTTCAATTTCAATTTCTCCAGCATGGTTTCTGCAATCTTGTTGAATTTCATTTGAAGGGCAGGAGGGACAGCGGAAACATAAGCTCCAACCTTTGCAGGGAGAGAAAGGACATTTTTATTTAAAGATATTACTTTCTTTGTCAGGTTACTCCCTTCCAAAAAAAATCCTTTTTGGTGATTTTTACAAGCCAAACTGAAAGCCAGTAGATTAAATCCTCATTCAAGCCCTGTATGCAAATCATAAAAGCAAACCAAATTAAACTATGAACTAGGATGGCAAAAATGCAGGGAATTACGGATGTTGCCTTGATCATAATAAAAAAGAGTCCCATAGCAGCTTAAAAAGATTCATGCCATTATCAGGTAATCTTTGTGGGTTGCAATTTGCAAAAAATACACTGTACATTTCCATGTAATTAAGAGGCAGAATATGGAAAGTAGAATTAAAGACATTAAGTGAGCACATGCTGTGCCCTAAGATGTAATTTACTTCAAATTTTAAGGCTGTTTCTCTTGCTTTAGTAAACAAGATAGGAACACCCACAAAATAATCATGCAAAAATAAACAACTCTGTTCTTTGAGTGTTAAATGCTAATGGGTTCATTCATCAAGCAAGCTAAGGGAAGAGTTATCATTTACTGCACATCTAATCATAATCCATGGTTTTACTTGCATCCAAACTCAAAGGCCAAACTAAAGACCAGGTAGTTTTACAAGCCATGTTACCTCTTTCATGTAGCCACGGATTCTGCTCTCACAACTATGGCGCATATAACTGGACTTGGTCTTAAATCGAGATTCAACCCCTAGGAATGGTGGGAAATGAATGCCATCAGTCCTCTGCCTTCCCTGAAGGGTCTCTGGGAGTTTCAGCAATAAAAAATATTCCAAATATAAGTGAGATTAACAAGTTCTAGTTCCTAAAGATGTATTTCCCAAAGGTCTGATAAACTGAGCATTTTTTCCTTCTACCACACTGAAAGTCAGGCAGATTAACAAAAGATCAATTCAAAACACACCTTCAAACCACATCTCATCTTCTTTTCTGCTTTCTGCAGAAATATTTTCATTGAGATTCTGAATCAGGTCAACCAGCAATTTGCACCTTTTGGGAGCCTCCTCGCCTGACAGGAGCCCCTTAGCTGCATGAACAACACCAGAGGAACAGCTGGAAAAAGTATTCAGAAAGTGCTCAATCTCACTGACATCTGCAGGCAAAGGAACAAGAAAATCAAAAATTATTCAGTCTCACAGGTGGTTAGTTTTAATACTAATTTGTATTTTTTAATGATGCTACATCCACTATATATCCTTCAAAGTTCTTTGTATTATCCACAATAAATAACCCTATAGAAATAATCTTCATTTTATAGCCAGCATTTATTTATGGAATATACTATTTAAGGTATTGTTACTGTGAGCTGCCCAAAATTGTGTTTTATAGGATTGCAGCTGTGTAGGTCTTTGAAATGAATAAAATGCAGAGCAACTGAGAGGCTTTTCAAAAATTTATTTTATCTTTATTAAATTTATTCACTGCCCATCTCACTACAAGCAAATCTGGGTATCGTTACATATAATACATTGGTTGCATGCTGACCAGAAGCTATTAAAACATAAAGTTTTCAGGTTAAGCATTATTCCTATCATTTCCCTGTATTATTTTTGTCATTCTCTCTATTGTAAAAAGATTGGATGAAAGCATTTTCCCTGAAAATTGGCAAGAGCACCAAATGCCTTTTAAAAAGGCACCTATTTTATAAGAATATATATAAATTCAAAGAATAACCAATGTATACTTAAAAAAATCCAAAAGGGGCTGCATAAGTTAATCTGTTTACTTCTTGCATAATTAACATTTTTCCTCTTCCACTTTTGTAAAATCTACAATTCAGTGGCAACTTTTGGGAAGGGCTTTGAAGGGGCTGCAAATGGGGTACTTTTCGGTGTAAAAATGGAATGAATACAACTTAATTTGTTCATAAATTTATTCATAAGCAAATCAAAAGAATTGCACCTTTTGACTTTTTTTCGGAATGGGAAAAAATTTAAAAGTTTACCCAGTAGTCTTGGATGAGAGTTTTTGAATTATACTTATTTCCTAACATGTCAAGTCGGGGCGGCTTTTGCAGAAATGGTCAAGTTTTAATCCTCATTAAGGCAGGGTTCCCCAAAGCTTTCCCCCTGGATCGCAAGAAACGAATCCTAAGCTGACCTATTTGCTACTGGTTTGAAGAGGCACTGAGAGCCTGTGTGTGTGTGTGTGTGCTTTTGGGGGTCCAAGCGCCTCTCCCACTCACATCCGCGCCACTCCTCGCCGGGGGACAGCACGATCAGCTCGGCGTCCTCGGGCAGGGCGCGAAAACTCTCCTCGCCGACTTCGCTGCCATCCTCATAATGAACCAACCGGCAGCCAGCGGCGAATGGCGGCTGTAGGGAAACGGAACAGCCCGTCAGGGAACCGGCACTCAGACAGACACCCGGAGGCGACCCTCCTCCTACGTCCAGCCCCGCCCCGCGTACCGACCTCCAGCCGTGAGGTCTTGCGCAGCAGTTCCGGGAGGCTCCTCGCCGCCAGCCCGTATTTGCGCCCTCCGTGCGCGGGCCGCACTTTGAACGCCTTGGGTGCCATTGCGCCGGAAACCAAAGCCACCACCTCCCGCGCTCGTGCTCTGATTGGCAAGGCAGGAAGCACATCCGGGGTTAGGCCTGCCTTCCCGCGCGTTATTAGGCGGGTGAGGCGAGCAGCGATTGTTTCTTGACTCCGCACGCGCAGAAGGTGAATCCCGAGTGTCCAGGCCTCTCTCGCTCTCCCTTTCCCCTCCCGCCGTCTGTCACTGTGCCGCTACGCTCGCGCCTGCGCGGTCGCGTCCCAGCGGTTGCTAGGGGAACAGAGGCCCTAGTGATGGAGCCGGAATAAAGTAGGACTCGCCGAGGGGGACAGGAAGGGTCGAGGGGTTCCCGTCTTTTCCTAGGTTCCCCCCGACTTATGGGGGCGAGGGGGAGCTCCCTTCGGGCACGGGAGGGAGCCCGTCCTCGCCCGGGGTATGGGGCCCTCCCCGCGGCCCTCAGGAGGCTGGTGGAACTGCCCGCTACAAGATTAGAGAGTGGGGAGAGCTTAGGGCGGAGTGTGCAGCTTATGACTGTGACTCCTGTTGGGACTTATGGCTCTTCTTAGCAGGGACGGTGGGAGCAGTCCCCGGAGCAGAACCATTAAAGCAGCTGTGACCCCCCTCCCCCCCGCAGGCATCTTCATGCTGGTGAAGGACACGCGAGCAGAAGAGGCTGCCCCCACCTGCCCCGTCGGACGGATCGGCTCCAGGTGGGCCCCGAGGGCACCGAGTCGGTACGGGGGGGCGGGGGTCGACTTGCATGTAAATCTGCTGCACGCACATCACATGTACATGACCATATGTTGCATGCCAATCCAGCACACGCACTGTACATGCAAAGTGTGCCAATCCTGTCCATGCAAACCACATGTACCTGTAATTAATTAATTTAATTTATATGCAGCCAAAATCCGGAGACTCTCACCAGCTAAGAAAAACAAGTCTAAAAATAGTAATTAAAAACATTTAAAAAGAATAAAATAAAAATAAAAGCCCAGCAGACTAGAGAGGTAGGCTAAAAATATTTTGTATATAAAAAAGGGGTGAGGATGGCTAGGAATCCATCAGCCACCTCCATGATGATAATGAACCCCCCCTGGAGCCCCAGGCCATCTCGCAGAGCCAGGTCTTAAGGCCCTTCCGGAAGGCCATCAG
>JANHZU010006615.1:3092-14814 GCA_032468055.1 Acrochordus granulatus | reverse complement strand
GTTAGGACCATGATAAGTAGGCTCCATTACCATTGTAACTCGAGGATTACCTTTAGGTATATCTAAACAGTGTGAATGTCATTCATCCATGTGGTGCCCATTCTAGCAAAAGTTTCTATCTCAGGCATGTCCAATCTTGGCAACTTTAAGATATGGGGACTTCTTATAGCTGGCTGAGGAATTCTGGGAGTTGAAGTCCACACATCTTAAAGTTGCCAAGCTTGGACACCCCTGGTCTATCTGTTCTTTCATTTTCAAGTCTTCCAGGGAGAAGCTGATCGACCATTATCTAGGAAGTAATTCAGATGACTTGGCTTTCGACGGGAGCTACCCTGGGTGAGAACAGCCTAACTGGGATGCCTCTCCCCATGGTTTCCTCCTCTCCCCACCAACACCCATCTGCCAAGTCATGTGCAAAGAGCACCACCCCATCTGCAGTTCTCCCCTTCTTTCCAGGAAGGCCGATGTCATTTCCCCACTGGACGATCTGGCTTTCGACATGTACCAAGACCCAGAGGTGGCCCAGATCATTCGCAAACTGGATGAGAGGAAACATGAAGCGGTGCACCAGGAGCATTATGATCATGCCAAGAAGCTCAAGCAAGCCATTGCAGATCTGCAGAAGGTAGTAGACAAGGAGGGTGGGTAAGAGGTGCCAATGGGGGGCAAAGTAATACAGCATCTTTGCAGTTGTCTGCCTCATGGTCCTCCACCAGTATTCTCTTGGAATTCCAAATATGTGAAGGGGTTTTCCCCTTCTGGGCATGGAACAATCCTGTTGCATATCAACCACCCTGCTTGTTTGACTGAGGTAACCCAGTTCGCGAAATCCAAGGGTAGGTTACCTTTTCAGGGCTTGGGTCTGTGCTTAAATGTTTTGGTGAATGGCCCGATTCATTTATTTCATTCAATCAGTCATTAATTTTCTCTGTCGCACATTTGGGCAATCATTTACTCTGCATTTTAGAGGTTTTATTTGCTATTTTTAAAACTATCTCAGGCTGCCTTTTTTAGTATTTCTCATTTTGAAATGTCAGGAAGTTTCAATCACCAGCTTCCATGCTGCAATAGCTGGATTTGGGGGCTGCCTGTGATCATCATCCCTCAAGAAACTTGGGCCTGTATTAAATCATGATTTGTTTAGTCGCATTTCCTGAATAATTTGCAACTAAAAGATTGATGTAAAATGCTAAGCCCAAACCAGGCCAATTCACTGCCATTGGCTCTTCAGTGAAGTGGTAAAAAACTAACAGAAGGTTTGAAAAGAGCAAACTGTAATATCTATTTCCTCCATGTCCACCTATGCGTTTTCATGGATGGAAGGAGTCTTGGAGATCATCTAAACCAATTATTCTCAGTATGGTCCATATTCCTGCCCCTGGAGATATTTCTAGGTGGCCACGATTATTGTATGACATAGAGTCACTTGGCAGTGAGATAGGCAGCATTTAAATTTAATAAATAAATAGAATAATAAACAGATGGTCAAGTACCTTTTTTCCAACTAACAGCAGCTATAGAGAGAGTGACAGAGATAAGTGAGATTTAGAAGAGGGCCATGGACCAAAAACGGTTGAAAACCCCTGCTCTCAATCAACCCAGCCCAGCAATCCTTTGGTCTGTGCACTCCTTATTGCACCTTCCCTGAAATTTATTATTAAATGTATTTATTTATTAAATTTGTGCACCGCCCATCTCACAGCAAGGAACATCTCTTCCATGGAAAACTCTTCCTCTGGGAATGAATGGCCCTTCCCAGCCTTGGCTGTGACCCATCTGGGTTCATGTTTCAGGTTGGGGAGCGGCTGGGACGTTATGAGGTGGAGAAGCGGTGTGCCGTCAAGAGGGAGGATTATGACTTGGCCAAACAAAAGAAGCAGCAGATGGAAGAATATCGTCTCAAAGTCTACCAACAGTTGGAGCTTCACAATCTCCTAGATCCAGATCTCACCGTAAGTGGAATAGCCCCAGGAAGGAATCTCTAATCCTCTGTTCACACTGGAAGCTGGCTGTTTGGTATCCTGGGGAACCACCACCCACTTAAAAAAACCTCACCCATTAAAAACTGTTCTTCTCTCAGCAGTTGGCATTTTAGGATATTTTAGGCCCTCAGGAGGTCCATGAACTTCAACTCCCAGAATTCCCTAGCCAGCTTGGCTGGCTGATGAATTCTGGGAATTGAAATCAACACATCTTCAAGCAGCCAAGATTGAAAAACGCTGGTTGTAACTGTCTAAAGAAAGAGATTTGGTTGAGATGAGGAAAACAAGTTTGAATTTAACATGTAAATCTGAGCTGTCTGTTATTGTTGTATGAATGAAGGAATCTCACTCACTCAGATCCAGCGGCCGTCTGATTTGCCTCTCGAACCTGTGGCTCACCCCACCACTATCATTCAGCAGAAGAAACCCCTGCCTTCCTCCTGGCGGGAGAAAGCCGAAAGAGAGAGTCCTGCCCCTTTGCCACCAGAGAAGCCCCCTGAAATTCTTTCACCTGAGCCAGCCATCTCTCAGGCCTTCTCTCCCCTGCTGGCTCAGGCAGCTCCGATCACTGCAGAGGCTTTCCCAAAGATCAGTGTAAGTTTGGGTTGTCCTGCAGGGACATTTCTGTTTCTTGGGTCCCCTTTCTTTAGTCATGCATTCTCCAATCATGTAGGTTAGGTGGTGGGGAGGACACAAAGACCAGCCAAGACTAGACTGTTCATGCTGGGCAAGAGGCCAAACCCTCAAAACACACAGTCAGCAGACATGGACAGAGAGAAGAAGGCAAGGGCAAAAAGATGGAAATGTTTTTTCCTGAATATTTCCTCCCTCCCTCCCTTCTACCTCTGTCTCCTTCCTTCCTTTCCTTCCTTCCTGCTTTCCTGCCTGCCTGCCTGCCTGTTTGGCTTTTTCCTCACGGAGCACTTTTTTGCCACAATATAAAAAGAGGTTCTTTTTTTCACAAATTTGTCCTGACCTTCACATCGCCACCATTCTCCTCCTAAATGTTCCCTCCCATTCACCTCTGGACAAACATGGCCCCTTCCCTTTTTGATTACAAAGCTTGCCCAACTCCTTAGAGATGCTGATGGGAAATTCTGGGAGCTGCAGTCTGGAGGGCATTAAGTTGAAGAGGGGTATGATCCAGTCATCCACCCCTGACCATGGGGCTCTTCATTCTAGGTCGAGTACTTACCTTATGATGAGCGGCCCCTCCCAACCATCCGGAAGCAACAGGAGGAAGGTCTTGCTTTGCCAGAGCCTGAGATGAATGAGGAGGACTCTGGAGACACTCCAAGGAGTGCGGTTGTTGGTGATCCGGAGCCTCTGACAGAAAAGGCCCTGCGGGAGGCCAGTACATCCATTGATGTCTTTGGTGAAGCTCTGGTAAAAATAGTTTGATTTAGGGTCAGGAAGGGGTGGTTTTTGCTATTTAACTTTTGGATGAGAGGGAGGAGGATCAAAGGGTCTCTGAGAGAAGAGCCAATTTAGGGAAATATTTGAACAGAAGGATGCAGGAACCCAGTGGAAAAGAGGAAAGAGGAGGTGTCTTGTCCATCCTGATACGAATGAAGGAGGTTTTAGGATCCCTTGGGTGGGTGGCATCACTCAGCCTCTGAAGAGTTCAGGGGCCCCCCCCAGGAGCAAACCTGCTCTTGCCCACAGGAGTCATTCTGGAGCAGTGGAAGGGGAGCTTTAGCTATTGGTGCAGATGCTGGTCTCCAGCCATGTCCCCCTCTTTCCTTCCTGCTTGCTTTGCTTTCTTCAGGTTGCCGGGGCTTATTCCAAAACCTGGTCTTATCGTGAAGACTCATTGCTGGCCATCTACAAGAAGATGACAGAAGCTTCTACCAGCACATCAAAAGAGGAGCTCAAGAACATGCTTCGGGGTGCCATCTTTCTTGTTGTGCGGGCCATCAAGGATATTGTCTCTTCAGTAAGTGAATGCTGGAGGGATGGAGGGCCACCTGGTTAGTGGCTTTTTATCCCCAAATCTTTGTCCCATTCCTTTTTCCCAAGTTGTCTGCATCTCATTTCTTCCAGCTAATGGCAGAAAGAAAAACATTTGGTTTGGGCTCCTTGAAAACAAAACAATTCATTTTGATAGTTTTGTATTACTGCTTTCTTTTCTTTCTTTCTTTCAATGCGGCAGGTTTTCCATGCCTCCTTAAAGCTCCTAAAAATGAGCATCACCCAGTACATTCCTAAACATAAGCTAGGCAAGCAGGAGACCATTTTCTGCGTGGAACGCACATTTCCCAACCTTCTCTCCAGAACAGCTGACTCCTCTGCCCGCCTGCGGATGGCTGCTGCCAACTTCATCCAGGTAAAGCTACCTGCAAAGAAGCTGGTTATATTAAGATTTTAGATCTAGCTAGCTGATCTGTATACGTATAAATATATACAGATAGTCTTTTATGAACAACCATAACTGAGCCCACAATTTTGGTTGTAAGTCATGACAGTTATAAAGTGGGTCACCACAGGACCAGATTCAATTTTATAAACCTTTTTTTACAGCAGTAAAGTGAGCATGGAAATCATTAAGCAAACACCACAGTCATTAAGCAAACCCATTGTTCACTATGGGGTGGCTTTTGCCAGCAACCAGAATTATATACCCGTTTCTAGCAAAAATGTTATAAATCAGTCACATGGCTGTGGGGCACTGTAAACAGTCATAAATGCAGGCTGACCAAGCACCCAAAAGATGGTCACATGACTGCATGGGGGCAGATGTGAGAATTTCAAATTTGTGTCATAAATCCCAATTTCAGGATCTGTTGGAACTTCAGTCTCTAAGCAACCAGTCATAAGAGAATTACCTGTATAGGGATTACAGTTGCTTATAAGTTGAAGCAAGTTAAGATGCCTTAATGTACTTACTAATGTTAATTTTGCCAAAAAAGGGTCCTCACCATTCACCACTAAAAATCACTGTTTTTTTCTCAAAAGGGACTGCAAACATGGTCTGGTGGGGGTTGTTTGTAGGAATTTTCCCTCCCTTCTCTTGATGTATGCTGTAAACTATCCTTTTAAGGCTTATGTAAGTTTCTCATAGTTCAGGAAAACCTGACTGCCACCTGTACGGCATAAGCCACCTGCCGAGCAATAAGCCACCTTCCTGTTTTCTCTTTCCAGGAGATGGCCCTCTGCAATGAAGTGAAGCCTCTTCAGATCATCCCTGCACACTTGGTGCAGCCCCTGAGGCCCAACTGCCCCACACACCTGGCCATGAGCCAGGTGGAGTTGGTAGAACGCTTGCTCAAAGACCTGGGCACCGAGAACTCTGGCTTCACCATTGACAGTGTCATGCGAGTAAGAATCCAGGGGTCCCCCAATCTTTTTCTCAGATTTAAGTAAGATACAGGACTGCCTTCTTTCCATCCTTCCTTCCTTTCATCCTTTCTTTAAAACATTTCTATAATTGCCCATCTTATAACCAAATCTGGGCAGTTCCCTATCATAAGTTGAAACAACATACAGAACCATCGCAACAAAGTTTAAAAAACAGGCATCTGGACTGGATTTTTCTCAAGTCGAAGACGTTTCGCCTTTAATCCAAAAGGCTTTCTCAATTCTTTGTTGCGATGCAATTACCCTGGATGAGTGAGAGTCTTCACAGACATACAGAACCATATTAAAACCATAAAACTAAAAACATTAAAACAAGAAAAACCTGGTACCAAGTTATCTGCTATCCCAGCACTTGGGAGAAAAGCCAGGTCTTCAAAGCTTTACAGAAGTCAAGGAGGATGGAGGCCTGACAAACATTGGGGCAGGGGTACAGAGTGTTCCATAGGGTAGGAGCTGTCGTGGGAAAGGCAGGCTTCCTAGCTCCCATCAGAAGTGTGCCCACCCTATCTGATCTTACTTTTCCAATCAAATATGAGACAGGAGGTCCTTTACTTTTAAACTTTCTAAGCCAGTTCAACTAGATCTCTTTCTTTAGACAGTTACAGCAGTGTTTCTTAGCCTTGACAGCTTGAAGAAGTGTGGACTTCAAGGCCCAGAATTCCCCAGCCAACATTATTATAATGGATTCTCAAATTTGACTCTGATCTGAAAGCTTTTCTGTCTTCCTTCCATCTCAGTTTGCCACAGGAGCCCTGGAACACCGTGTTTTTGAGGTGCGGGAAACAGCTCTCCGGATCATCTTGGATATGTATCGGCAGCACCGCAATGACATCCTGGATTACCTTCCTCCTGATGATGCAAACACCCGCAAAAATGTGCTGTACAAGATGCTGTTTGACGGCTTTGCTAAAATAGACGGACGACTCACCGAGGCTGAACTCAAAGTAAGCATGGAATGTGAGTGTAAAGATTCTGCCCTTCATCCCTAGAAAATGTTGTGTTCGTATGGACGTTTAAGGCTCTGCGCTAGTCCATTCTGAACACCCTTTGCCTGATTCTGACCATTTAGAAATTCAAGTATGGAGCACATCCAAAGAGTGTGGTGTAACTCTATTACACCACAAGGGGAATGTAGGAAGAGGAAAGAGCTCCAGTTCTGAAACCTAACTCTCTTCCCGTGGCCAGTTAGTGACAAAGCAATTAGTTTGTCAAATAAAAGAGTTGCAGGGATCCAGTAGGTTCCCCCTTCCTCCTCCTCCTATACCACCTTCTTCCTCCTTCTCCTCTTTCTCCTATATGCTACTGTTCTTCCTCTTCCTCCCTTTCTTTCCTCCTCCTTCCTCATTCTCCTCCTAAAGTTTTTCCATGAGTATAGGATCTGGTTTTTTTTGGATCAACTGAGTGTTGATTCATTTAGTTGTGATAGGAATTGAATGACCAGCTTGTTGCCTGAGCCTGACATCAGGGTCTGAGAGAGTGGGACTAGCCCAGTCACCCAGCTGTCTCTCATGGCTGAGGCAGGACTAGAACTCACGATCTCCTGATTTCTAGCTTGGTGCCTTCATCACTAGACCAAACTGGCTCTTTGTTCTAAAATACCAATTTTTAATCCTCCTTTTGAGCCAAAAGCTATAATCTCCTCTTCCTTTTATATATCTAGCTGGGTATGTATTTCTACAATGTCCCTGAATCAGGATGAAGGGTGAAATCTCTCCTTACTCTATGACTTTTGCATAGTGTCTTTCATCAATTGTCCATTTCTCTTGAAAGTCATTGAAGAGAGTGACAGTCACCATATTTTGTGACAATGAATTCCTTACATTTTGTTCTGCTCTTGCTATCAATTCCTGTTTCAGTTCCCTAATCAGTTGATCATCAGTCAGTTACCCAGTGACTGATTATCAATAAATAGCTGGACTGTTCCAAAATTTGCCTCAGTAGGCATCCTTTTTCCCATGCAAGCTGGAAAATTCAAGAGTCAATTCGGCAGTAGGCAGTAAGGGACAGGAGCCTGTGGTGCTGTGTGTGATGCTGGCTCTGTGCTCCAGTGGCTGTCAGTTGTTGTTTGAACAGGCCCACAAGAAGATGGCAACTGAGGAAGCAGAAAAGAAAGATGAGATCAAAGCTTTGCAAGGTCAACTGGCGGCTCTGAAAGAGATGCAGACAGAAGCCCAAGCTGACAAGGTATCCTAGGGTTTAAAAAACTTCTAACACAACACCCATCACCCCCAGCAAATATGAATCTTACCAGATGTGATGGGAGTTGGATTCCAGCACATCTGCAGGGTATCAGGCTGAGAAGGGCCACTCCTACCTCCTGCTGTTATTCAGAGGAGCACCAAATTGTCAACTGCTCATCCGACTGGTTTTTAGGGCACCTTGTAAGTTAGGAGCTGCCCCCTTTTCTGTCCTGCTGATAAATTCAGCTCTCTGAAAGATCCGGGGTTCAGCACTTCTGTTGCTTTTGACTTCCTACCTTCCTTCCTTTCTTCCTTTTTAGGATAAAGAAAGCAATTTCCAGAAATCCAAGTACCAAGGTATCATTTTTTTTAAAAAAAAACTTCTTAAAGCATCTAAAAATTCCATCGAAATTTTCATCGAAATTTCCTATGACATAAATCCAACTCCAAATTTTATTTCTAATAAAAAATAGGGCAGGGTTGTACTGATATTTCACAAGGAAGGCCTTCCAGGAACAGTTTTTTTAAGTTTGTTGAGTTGTATTCAGTTTCTGTTGTTTCATGAGAAATGAAAGCTATGCAGATCAGCACAGTCCTTTGTCTGCTGGGATTTTTGTTCTGACTTGTTGCTGTTTCCCACAACCACCTTCAGCCACAACATCAGAGGTCCTTCACTTCAAGCACAACTTCTGCAATAGCTTCAGTGAAGTCTCACTGTAGAGCATCTGCTTTCCCAAGACATGTTCCCCAATACTCTTTTCTTTCTCCCAAAAGCCGAAACATCCAGAAAGGCCATACAGCCCATTACAGCGGATATTTCTGATGATCATTCTTCAGTCGCAAACTACCTGGACAAGTAAGTTGGAAAGCTGGTGGTGTTTCCCTGGCCCTGGGGGTAGGCAAATGGGTAGTAAGACTTTAAAGGGAGCAAGTATTACTCGCTTCCTCAAAGAAAATAATGGGGGTGAGAGTTTCAGATAATATGACATTAATTAGGGTCACGTTTCACACCAAACGCAATAATTCACATTTGGGCTTAGCATGGTTTATATACCCATTTGGAAAGTCAGGTGCAGAAACACAATCCAAAAGGTAATTTGCGGGTCCTCCATGCACTGTAGCCCTTTGAGGAGGGTTTTGAAAAGCTACATGGATTCTTAATATACCCACTTAGTCCATTATACCCCTGATGGATCCTGTCCTCCAGTCTTGGGTACTCCTGAAAAAAAAAGCAGTTTTGTTGTATTGGGGGTCCTTGAGTTATGACTGTAATGGAACCTGCTTTTAAGGGTTGTAAATTAGGTCACCCACAAGATTGACCCAATGTTACAACCTTTTTTGTGGCAATCATTAAGCAAAACCATTGTTTGCTACAGGCCAGTTTTGTTGAAAATTGGAAGTAAATGCCAGTTTTCAGCAAAACAATCATAAAATGTGATCATGTGACTGCAGGATGCTGCAAGTGACCATAAATGCAGTGTCCAATGTGTGATCATGTGATGACTGTCAGAACTTCGAATTCAGGTTATAACTACCCTCCAGGTAAATCTGTTGTAACTTCAAACTGTCGCTAAGCAATCGTTCATAAGTCAAGGACTATCTGTAATTCTAGATTCCCAGCTGAGACAGCTGTGGTTTCTTGAGTTAACTGTGCTTCAACTGACTGAGCTATTATGCAACTCCCAGTCAAGGCACACTAGGAGTAAATCCTGCTTCCTAGTAGGAAACCTGGAGTCACACAAATTCTGCATTTCATGTGAATTAAGCAATCAAAATCTATACTTTCTCATCTTCCCTTTTCCCAACTGTCTTCCTTGCTTGTAAGGATGGTAGGAACTAAAAAATGGGCATTTTGTGGCTTTGGATCCATCATTTTAGACCATCCTAACTTCAGAGCCCTAGCAGCTCCTGTGCCTTAATTGCTGCTTTTGATGTTCTTCCTCCATGTCAGCCTCTGCATTTTTTGTGGAGAAAGAGACGAATCCTTCACCGAGGAAGGTCTGGATATCCATTACTGGAAGCACTGCCCCATGCTGACCAGATGCGATTTCTGCAAGCAGGTGGGCCTGTCCTCATTTGCTACCATGGAATAGGCCAGTGTTTCTCAACGTTGGCTACTTTAAAACATGTGGACTTCAATTCCCAGAATTCCCCAGCCAGCATGTGCACCCAGGTAGTGTTGTGTAAAAACTAGTTGTTAACAATGTCCTCCTGAGCACAGCCCCAAACATTGGGAATGCAGCCATCACTTCACCTGGGAATGCAGTCGTCACTTCATCTGGAAAAGGAGGATTCCTTCTGGGGAGGCTCTCTTGGCCTACCTTTCAGCCAGCATGTTTTCTCTTTCTGCTGAGGCAGGTAGTGGAAATTGCCAGCCTGACCGAACATTTGCTGACAGAATGCGAAAAGAAGGATAACTTTGGCAAGTGTTCCCGCTGTTGCGAGGCCCTGCCAAAAGATGAACTGCCCCGACACATCAAGGGGAGGGCTTGTAATCGTAAGTTGTGGTATTTTACTTTATTTATTTTATTAAATTTATTTGTTGCTCAATTTGCTTAATTCGCTATAATTTATTGTGAGCCACCCAGAGCTCACAATCTATAATCATGGCCTTTTTACTTTGTATTTAATCTTGTGTAATTTTAATCTATATTTAGAATGGCTTTTATATTTCTATTTTTTATTATATTGTAAACCACCCAGTCACACTAAGCAGCAAGATGGGTTGTATATAAATTTAATAAATAAATATGGGGCAAGGAGGGTGAACTGTCTCTTTCTCTCTCCTGTTATGTACATTCATACAACTTGAAAATATGCACCAAAGAATGCACAGCTTCTTGCAGGAAGAGATAAA
Source organism: Acrochordus granulatus (assembly GCA_032468055.1). NCBI lineage: Eukaryota > Metazoa > Chordata > Lepidosauria > Squamata > Acrochordidae > Acrochordus > Acrochordus granulatus. The sequence continues at coordinate 4,438 of JANHZU010006615.1, read as the reverse complement.
AAAAGTAAAGATTTTCCCTTTCAGTCATGTCTGACTCTAGGGGGTGGTGCTCATCTCCATTTCATAGCCAAAGAGCCACCATTGTAAGAAGACGCTTCTGTAGTCACGTGGCCAGCACGACTATACTCTGAGGCACATGGAACAAAGAAGATTGAACTCCAAAAAATAGGATAAAGAAAAACATTGGATTTCATTTGATAGATTTTTCTTAAAAGTCAGTGTAGATTTTTTCGATTTAGTATGTAATCATTTCCCCCTTTGTCACATTAAACTTGATTTGGGTAGTAATTTGGGGAGGACTGTAATCTACTTTGTGCATCTGTGACTTCCCCTCACTTTATCTTTTTCTTTCTTCTTTTTCCAGCTGCCAAACCTGAAAAACTGGCCAATCATTGTCCGTTATGCCATGACAATTTTACACCTGGAGAGGAGGTGAGAGTGGTGCCCCCACAACACCCTCAGTGTAACCAGAGGTTGCTCGTCAGAGCACTTGATTGTCAAATTAAAATGGGATGAGAAAACAGTGGAAGGTCCTCCTCCCGTCTTCGGTGATCAGATGACAGCTAGTGCCTGACCTAGTATAGCGATAATGCAGCATACTAGCAGAGCTACAAATCCCTAGTATGACTGGCTAGGGAATTCTGGGGACTGAAGTCCATACCTCTTAAAGTTGACAAGGTTAAACAACACTGCCCTAGTAGCTGATTGCATTAAGAAGAAGGATCTATAAAAAGAGACATAAAAAGATGCTCATTCTGAAGATCTTTACCCCAAATTGTCACAGTTTCTTCCCTGCTTGGGTTAATTCTCCATTAGGATTTCAACCATTTTTTGCTTGTTTGTTTCATTTTTATTCTAGTCTTTCTCCAACAAGGCTCCCTCCCCTCCTTTTCCACAGCCATCTTACCTTCTCACCCTCCTGTGAGATGGTTTATGATAAAAAGTCTCACTGCCCCTGGACCACCCCCCCACTGTGGATTGTGAGCCATTGCCTGCTGAAACTCCTTGACCTCATCCCTCTTCACTGTCACTGTAAATCCTTTTTCTTTCTCTTTGCCACTCACAGGCCTGGAAGGTGCACTTGATGGGTAAAGATGGCTGCCGCATGAATCCAAGGCGCACTCATTCCTTGAACAAGAGCATGCCAACACAGTCAGTCACTGGTACAGACCTTTTCATGTTTTCCCCCTCAAAAACTGGGGTACCACCATTTCTCCACATAAATCTGGGCTGCAAAATGCACACCTGGCACTTTTGGTTGGCAATCTGTATCTTACTGGGTCCCTCCAGGTACTTACAGGTAGTCCTCGACTTATCACCATTCATTTAACAATTATTTAAACTTA
>JANHZU010006613.1:38798-59218 GCA_032468055.1 Acrochordus granulatus | reverse complement strand
GATTCGAACTTTGAAGCTGAATTCCGGTTCTCCCCGGGAAGGGGAATGTAAAAAGCACTAGCTCGTAGGAATTCCTCCTTGGCTTGATGGAGATTCCAACATCGTCCTCATGCGAAAGACAATTGATACCCCTGCGCCTGTGGTCTCGGCGAGGTCCCCTTGCACCTGCAGCGGTGGCGTCACTTGCCAGCGCTCCTCCTGCCTTGCAAGCTGCCAGGGGGCAAACCTTGGTCACAGCCAGTGGCTGTGCGCACGCCCGGGGGCCTTCGCTGAGGGGGCCACTTGTTCCCCTTTAGGTCCAGGCTGATGGGGCCAGCTTGAAGTACAATGAGTATGCCTGGAATAAGGTGAGCCCCCACCCAGAAAGCCTTGCTGAAAGCGTCTCCTGCCCTGCCGCCCAGAGGGCGTGAGAGGCAGAGGCAGTCTGTGCCCTGCAGGACATCACCCTCCTTGTCTCCCCTCCAGCTCGCTCACATCCTGTATCTGGAATCCCCGGTCGGCGTCGGCTATTCCTACTCTGATAGCCAAGACTACCAGACCAATGACACCGAGGTGGGTGCTGACCCTTGCCCCGGGCTCTGCCTCCTTGCCCTGGCCGCTGCCTGCCACACACCTCTCTCCCCCACAGGTGGCCCGGGTCAACTACTTGGCCTTGAAAGAATTCTTTGGCCTGTTTCCAGAGCATCGCACCAAAGACCTTTACCTCGCTGGAGAAAGTTATGGTGGGGTCTACATCCCCACCCTGGCAGAGTGGGTCATGCAAGATTCCAGCCTTAACTTGAAGGTGGGTGTGCTGGTGGCCCTGTGCCCCTGGAGCAGACTCCCCTCTGGGTTGGCCCTGGAGCCTGGCCAGGATGGGTGTGCGTATAGGGGAGTGGGTGGTGGCCTCAGGTGTACCCATGGGCATTGCTGTGGCACTAGGCAGATCTGCAGAGATTTGTAGTTGCAAAAAGCAGGCTTCCTTCAGCAGCTGCTGTTGCTCCTGCTTCTCTGCATCAGCTACTCTTTTGGGGAACCAAAATTAGGCATGATGCAGCCTTCCTCAGCTAGCGCCTCCCCCATTTCCTCCCTGTCAAAGGCTGCCCAGCACTGGGAGGGTTCTGACTGCCAGCAGCTGGTCAACACCCTGCAGTCTTGGAGGGAACGTGGCTGAGGGGCTGCTTGATGTCGTTGGATGTGTGTTTCAGGGCATCTCAGTGGGCAACGGGCTGTCCTCCTATGAGACCAATGACAATTCCCTGGTTTACTTTGCATACTACCATGGCCTCTTGGGGAACTGGTGAGCATCTGCCTGGGGGCTGGTGGTCCTGCAGGGTCCAGGGATTGAGTGAGGCTGGAGTTCAGGCTCTAGAGGTGGCTGAGGGTCCTGTGCTTCTTGTCCATAGGCTCTGGACCGACCTGCAGCGCTACTGCTGCTCCCAGGGGAAATGCAACTTTCACAAAAATCCAGATGCGAACTGCACAGCTGCCGTGAGTGGCCAGAACTGCCAAAGCTCTCTTTGCCACAGGCTGGCCTCCTGAGCTAGGCCTGTAGTGCCAGAAGGTGTGGGTGGAGGAAAGCCCTTTGAGGCTTGCCTGCTGCATGCTGTCTTCCCTTTATAGATGGCAGAGTTGATCCACATTGTTGACGAGTCGGGCCTCAATATTTATAACCTCTATGCCTCCTGCGCTGGGGGAGTGCCAGGAAAATACAGGCAAGTGCCCGCCTTGGCTCCTGACAGTGGCAGTCAGGATTGTAAGGCAGCTGCCAGCCAAGGGTCCCCCGGATGGAGGAGGTGGGTCAGGGATGCCTTGGAAGGGGGCTCAGCCATTCTGTAACTTCCAGATATGTGAACGGGGTCATTGTCACTCACGACCTGGGCAACAGCTTCATCTGGCAGCCAGTTCGTACTGCTTGGAGGCAGGTAGGAAGACCTGATTGCTGGTGGGGCCTGGACAAAACACCTGCTGGGGAAGAGAGCCTGGGGACACAGAACTGTACTATGGGGGACCCTTTACTGGAGGGAGGTCTGGGAACAATGAAGAGTGGTCTCTTTCAGGGTGGGCAGGTCCCTGGGGGCCTCCAAGAGCTGCCCTGTTAGACACGCCCTTCTCAAAAGGTGTGAGAAAGCAGGGTGGACTTTTTATGCACCTCCTGTGCCCCCGCCTGGCTTAGATGGCTTTAGACCTGGCTGGTCTGCCGAAACTCAGGAGAAGGAAGCGGCCCTGAGGCTCCTTGGGCATCTCGGCAGTGGCTGGCACCTTTTGTTTTTCCAACTCTGTGGCTTCATGCAGTTTTGCTTTCCTTTTAACGGCCTAGAGGCAGTTGGCCAAACAAACACCAGGAAATAAATAAATGGAAGGAGGTGCCGGATGGTTTTGTGGAAGCAGCCTAGAGTAGCAAATCCCTCTTTCCTCAGAATGTGCTGAACCTGCAAGTGACCAAGAAGGTGCGACTGGACCCCCCCTGCATCAACACCACAGGCATCACCCGCTACCTGAACGACCCTGAAGTGCGCCAGGCTCTGCACATCAAGGATGATGCCCCGGCGTGGGAGATCTGCAGGTCAGAGGGGTGTGGGCAGCTCCTGCCGCATCAGGGGCAGCTTTTACAGGCCACCACTAATCAGGGGCTTTTTTCCAGCTTCACCGTCAGCCGCAGCTACACACGTCTCTACTCCAAGATGAATGACCAGTACCTGAAGCTGCTCAGCACGGGAGTGAGTCACTGGGCCAGCTGTGGGTCAGGGAGTGGGGGGCAGTGCTGCTTGCTGTCCTCCCCGCCCTAGTGGAGGGAAAATCCAGCTGGCACTTCTTCCTGAGCCCTGCTGCTAACCCTGGGCTGGTTCTGCTGCAGGAATACCGCATCTTGATGTACAATGGTGATGTGGACATGGCCTGCAACTTCCTGGGAGATGAATGGTTCGTGGAGTCCTTGCAGCAGAAGGTGGGTATAGCTGGGGTCCTCTTCTCTGTCCAGGCAGCATCTTGAAGAGCTCTTGAGGAAAATCCCATCCTGTGCCCCTAAATCAGGACTGGGCTGGCAGGGTATCCTTTGCTTTGCCCTGGACAGTCCCCCACAGTCTGTCTCTTGGGAAGAGGCCATTTGGCCCACCTTCTACAGAGGGAATTGACCAGCTGCAGCTTCTCCTCTCGGTTGGGGAATACATGGAAGGCCCCAGGTAGGAAGGCAACGAGACTCGGGAATTCTGGGGCACAGACTGCAATGGGGATTCCTCGCCAGCTCCAGCTGCAACACTGCCCTGTCAGGCTGGACTGGGTGCCGCCTGCCCCTCTCGTCTGTGCTTCGCCTCTGGGCCCCTGGAAGCCCAGAAGTCTTCACAGCTGCCCGGTCCTCTTGCTGGCAGGTGGAAGTAGCCCGGCGGCCTTGGATATTCATGGATGAGGATGGCCAGGAACAGATCGGGGGCTTTGTGAAGGAGTTCACCAACATCGCCTTCCTGACCGTCAAGGTAACGTGGGGAGGGGCTGTGGGCCCAGCCCTTGCAGGACAAAACTTACCCTCCCAAGGTCTTAGCGAGGTTACCTTCACTTTGTGTCTCCCTTCTGCAGGGTGCTGGCCACATGGTGCCCGCCGACCAGCCACGAGCTACCTTCAACATGATTAAGCGGTTCCTCACCCGGCAACCTTTCTGAGCCCAGCGAAAACCTCTTTCCTGGGGAGACCGGCCTTCTCTGTTGCGGCATGGCGTGGCTGCAAGGAGGGGCTCCTGATGTGGCCCAGCCCAGAAGGCTGGAGGGACTTGGGCCCCTCGGCCAGATTCCAAGGCACAGCTCCATCTTCCTTTGCCCTTCTCTGCGCATTTGCACCGTCCTCAGGGAGGAAGAAATTCTCTTTTGTTCTCGCCCCAGAGGGACCATTCTCGGCCTTTATTCTCTGCTGCTTTTGAAGGAGGAACTCAATTTGAGGCCAAGAGCAGCTCCTTTCTGGTCCAGGCGAGCGATTAAACTATTATTTTTCCAAAGGAAAAGGAGCTATGTCATCTGTGGGGAGGAGGGTTGCCTTGGCTCCAGACCTGGGTTCTTGATGGTGGAGGGTCCTGCCTGAAGCAGGGCCAACCTCAGCCTTTCTTTGCTCTTCTCTCCCTTCCTACCCTCTCCAGCCCTGCCCTCTATGATGCTCCCAGAAACTGCTTGGGGGGAGTTGCAGAGCTGAGCAACAGACAGGGTCTGGCCGGGGAGGAAGCAGCGGAACCCCCCTGGAGGCTTCCCTTTCATCCCTCATCTTGCAGCTGCAGCACAGGGTTTCTGGAGGTGCCTCCCTCTCCAGGAAGGAAGTGCCTGCATCAGGGGCTGCCCCACCCCCCAAAGGCTCTGGAGAGGCTGCAGCAGGAGTCAACCCTTTGCTCTGACCACCCCACCCATCAGCCAGCTGCCTCTCCTGTAAGAAGGGAGGCTTGTGCCAAGCTTGTTGTGCCCTTACCCTCAGGAAGGGGAGGAGGAGGCTGGCAGCTGCTTCTAGGCCATCCCAGAAGGGATGGGGAAGGGAGGAGGTGGCTTGTGGATCTTGGGGTGCTGCTGCCAGTTGAATCCCATAATTAGGCTGATGAAGGGCTTGTGTGAGAGTGGAGCCTGGTGCAGTCCAAGACCAGTTTGGGCTAACTGAGCAACTCACTCAGAGGGCTCTGACTTGTGGGGTGAGAGCTCTGCTCCCTCAGCATCCCCCACAACTCAAAAAGTTCAAGGGGTTTTTTGCTTAAAATCCAGAGGTGCTTCAAATTTTGCATTGACTGTTTGCCCCAGTGCAAGATGAATTTTTCCCAGGCTGGCTGGACCATCAAGACCTTGACCCCATCCACATTTTCTCCGCAGGAGGTATTCTAGAACAGAATAAACGGGGGAGGGCTCCCCTTTGCTGGAGGTATTCAAATAGTGGGCAGACGGAGCCCTGGGGAAGGGGTTGGCCCAGCAGCTTCTCTGGCTTCTGCAGAGGAAGGCAGGAGCCTCAGCTCACATTCCCAATGGAGCCCAGCATCTGCTCAGGCCAGCCACCTGGCAGGCCCAGTGCAGGAGTTGGAGAAGAGCACCCCACGTGCGACGCCTTGTTTGCGTTCCTGAAGACAGGAGGGAGAAGGCAGAAGGAGGCAGGGCAGCACAGCTCTTTATTCGGCTGTCCCAGAGGCTTACAAAGGCCCCATGCGCCTGGCAGAGAAAGATCGGAGACCCAGAGCCTCTAGGCAGCCCGGGGGGACAGAGGAGAGCCAGGTGTTGCCCGGAGCGTCTCGATGACCTCTCGCAGCCCTTTGGTGAATTGCAGGTCGGCCCCAATGGTGAGGTAGCCCTGGAGAGGCAAGAAGAACCGTGGGGATGGGGGCAGAGGGTCCCAGCACCATGGTCCTGCCTGAGGAGGCTCTGCAGGCAGCCTGCCTCTTCTGCCGTGGTGGGGAGGCTCCTCCTTACCAGATGGCTCCGGACAGCTTCTTTGGTGAAGTCCATGCCTTCTGGGAGGGGGATCTGGACTCCTTTCTTGGTTTTCTCTGCAAGTGAGAGCCAAGCAACAAGCTGGGCTGGGGCATCACTGAAGCTTCACAGTGCACACATGTGTGCGCACGCATGTGTGTGCATACACCTGCTCCATCCTGGCCTCTCTTCTTCAGACCACTCCCCCATAGGCAAAGGATTAAGCCCCAGTGTTCTGCCTGTCCCAGTCCCCAAGAGATGCCCATGTGCCCACCCACGTGCCTACCGTTGATGAAGGGCATGACGGTCATTTGCAGCAGAGTCTTCAGGGGTCCTTGCAGTGGGAGGAGCTGGAGGAGAGATGGGAGGGGTTGGGACCAGTCTAGCATCTGGCACAGCACCTTTTGCAGAAAAAGGGCTCAGGGGGTGTGGGGGGTGTAAGCACCACGACCCCCAACAGACAGGATGGGCTGGGCCCCTCTGCTGCCTGCCTGTAGACTTACTGCCAGTGATTCAAGGGCTGACTGGTTGGAGTATATCCGGAACCTGAATTGTGGGGCAGAGAAGGGGGGATGAGTTCCCGAAGCTTGGCCAGGCTGGGTTCACCTGTCTTTCTGCCCCTCCCTCCGGGACATGACTCCCAGCGCTACCTTCTGAGATCCAGCTGCACTCGAAGAGCCTTTGTGTGAAGTACCACCTTGGCACTTAAGCGGGCTTCCTGTGGGGAGAGAGGCTGCAATGGGGGAGGGCACACCCAGAGCACGGCCTGCAGACCCCTCTCTCAGCACCAGTCAGGCTCTGTTCCCATCAGACCTTCTGAAACTTAGAAGCTGCACCTGGAAGGCAGCCTGACCTTTGGAAGCCAAATCAGCTGTGTCATCTTCACCCAGAAGGTGCCCCTTGCTCAGCATCGGAGGCTATCAGAAGGGTGGAACCCCCCAGGACAGAGGACCCAGGGCAGTGGGCTCACCATAGTCAGGCTGGAAAGCAGAATTAAGGGCTGGTCCACGGGGGCCAAGAAGATGTCCAACAGGGCTGTGACAGAGACAGATGTGCCAGAGGGCCTGATGGAGCAGCGAGGGGCTTCATTGACCTGCAGCTTTAGCATCAGGGGCGCATCCACCACATTGGGGTCCTGGGGAAGAGGGCAGAGGGCCAGGTCAGCCAAGCGGCCAGGCCGTGGCTGAAAACCATGTAGACCCCACTGGATTTTCCCAGGGAGAAAGGCTTGTTAAAAAGGAACAAGATACTGCCTTGTGGTTTTGGGGAACTGATTTCATTTGTTAATAAAAAGGAATTGAAAACAAAACTGCCAGTTGTGATCACACTAGGAAGATCACCATAGTCGGACTTTTTTGCTTCAGAAGAACTGTGAAGGGGATGTGTGATGAAGGTAAATTAGGGCTCTGGGGAAACTGGGCTGCCCTTGTAAGGCACCCAGCACTTCACCTGAAGCTGAATGGCGGGATTTGGGACAGAAATCCAGAGAAAACTGAATTGTGATGGTCAATCATTCCTAGGATAATGGGGTCCTTCCTGCAGGGTCTCGCCCGCCTTACCAGCAGCATGATGCTTCCGAAGAAGGAGGCTCTCAGTAAAACTTGAAAGTCCTTTGGCACCTGTAACGAGGAGAGGGCGTGAGAGGCAGGCGGTGGCTGAGTGGCAGCTTCCGGATGCGCCTTCATCCCTCTGCTCCGCCAGCCCATTGGCCCCACTTTGACACAGCCTCCCAGAGACCTCTGCCCAGCTGTCCTACCTGGTCCCCAGCAAACTCCACGCACAGCACCCCTGCCTGGTAGTAGGAGTAGAGGATCGTATCAAAGAAGTACTCTGAGAGCCCCATGTAGACCATGCGCTCCTTCTCTGTGAGGAAAGGCTCTGGAGCCAGGTTGGGCAGCGTCTCATTCTCGTTTTGCAAGGGGAAGAACATGCCCTGGGAAGGAGAAGGTCATGTCAGGAAGGGCGCTCAGACCGGGCTACTGGGGCCATAGCCCCCTCCGCTTATTGCTTGGATCCAGGGTCGATCCGCGCCACAAATGCATGCCAGGGACTGGGGCCAGAGGGGAATCTGCTCACTGTACTTTCAGGCCCAGGTTGGTCCATTGCAAAGGCACGTAGAGAACCTTTCTCACTGTACGGTTTAATAGTATTTAGTATGGCACTATGATGCTCTACCAAATTAAAAAAACTAGTTTTTGCTAGCTGTAAGGGGAGGCAAATTGGTGTTCTTGGCAGCCATTCTCATTTTGCAGAACTGAGTGTGACTAATCTGCCCATTGTGACTTCCCTTAGATATCACATCTCATTAGGGAACCCTCCACATGGGGCCCTCAGCAAGTACCTTGAAGTCCAGGTCTATGGCCTCAGCAGTGACACGGGGGTCGTTCAGTAGGGAGTAGTCACTGCCGATGTGTTCGTCCACAGGATTACGCACTAGAGATTATCGAAGGGGAAAACAGCTTAGGAGACCTACTGTGCCATGCTTGGCCTATGCCCAGGGTTCCCCCTCCTGCTTCTTTGTCAGGAAAGAGTCCTTTGCTCACCACTCACCGGGCACCGTGTCCAGCAGAGAGTTGAGCAGCACCAGCCCTGCATGGTTGAGCACAGGGCAGATCTGAAAGCCAGATAGAAATCAGAGCAGTGGGAAGTGGGGAGGAGCAGCTTGCCTCCTCCCAAAGTTGTGGGTGCTCTGTTGCTGGAGGTTTTCGAGAAAAGATCGGACAACCATTTGTCTGAGATGGTATGAGGACTCTTGCCATGGGCAGAGGGTTGGACTAGAAGGCCTCCAAAGGCCCTTCCAACTGTATGATTCTGTGTGTGTGTGTGTCTTCAAGCAGGCTCTTTGCCTAGGCTGACCCCAAAATGGCTGCAGGTGCCAGTTGTTGAGCACCCTCCTCCACATCTGTTCCTACTAGCAAAACTCCCTCTCCAGTTGGAACCCCAATATAACCATGTGGGAAATTGCAGGGGAATTCTGTAAGCAAAACCAGGATTTCCCTGCTTTGTGCTGGACCTTGGGAGGCACGTGGCTTGACCTTCCGTGGATTGGTTTGCCCTATGTGCAGTCAGAAGAGCGATGGGAAACAGGAAGCCATCGGCCCCTTCAATTCCCAAGTAGGCGGCATTAGGTCAACAGAGCAGCAGCACAGAAATCATCCTGTGGGGTGGACAGAGGCCCATCATCCTCCAGAGGCCAAGCAGATGTCTCTAGATGTTTCCAAGCAGAGTTGGAGACCACCCCCCACCCTTGTTCCCTGGCACAGGAAATGAGGCTTCTGAGACTAATACACCTGAGAGGTTGGCCTGCTGTGAGTTGTCCCCTTGCCTTCCCCCAGAATGGCTCCCCTCTGGCTTGGTGCTTACCTGTTGATTGAGGATGTAGCGCATCCCTGAGGTGATCAGTACGGCCAGAATTTCATACACTTTCCTGCAGGAAGCCAGGAAAGGTAGGTCAACATTAAAGGCCTTTCAAGTTAAACCCTATAGCCCCCTCCTCACCTGCTGCTTCTGTCAATCAAGATTTAATTTTTTCTCTCATGGCAGCTAGAAGACAGCCTACTTTGCACCTTCAACGGCTTCTGGCTACCTCTTGCCAGCCCTGGGTCCTGGCATCCCGCCCACCTCCCCACCCCATGAACATCTTCACAGGGCCAGGGTCCCCTTGAGAAATGATGGGCTCCCTCTTCTTTCCTTCATCAAGGCTCATCCCAGACCACCGAAAGAGGGAGGGGCAAGGAGACATGGGTGGGGCAGGGGCCAGGGGCTGCCCACTGATGCCTAGAGTTACCGAAGCGTGCCACTGAATCCTGCATGCATCCGGGCAATGGAAGCGTTGCAGCTCATATTGGTGATCTTGAGGCGTCCCACCTTGTCTCTGGAGAGTTTCAGCAGGGTGTGGATGTTGACCCCTTCAGCCCACGTCTTGATGGAGCCGATGTCATAGCTGGGCAGCAACCCGGTAAATATGTGAGGGAGAGGGTCTTCAGCCACAGAGCTGCCCCCTTACCAAATGCTTCCCTACACAGCCATAAAAACCCCTCCCTGTTCAGACTATACGGAAGATCCCAGGGGTCCAATCAAGGGTTCCTCTTGCAGGACTGCTTGGGTGGAAATGGAAGCTTCACCTGGCACCCAGTTTTAGTTTTTAACATGTTTGGTTCGTATTGTTTTATTTTGTAGAAAAAAATTGCCAAAAGAAGTTTCTCAAAAAAGGCAATTGGGCTTCTATTTTTGGTATAACTCTTCTGAAAATGTTTTGCTTCTTTCCAAGGAGGTTTCTCAATTCAAAATTAAATGGTGAGAGAAGGCAGGAATTTATAACTTTCTACATAGCAAGTTGCAAAACAATAAAAAAAGCTTAGAGATGTTAGGTGGGGGCTAATCTATCCCCTCGGGGTCAACTGGATACACATGTAAATAGGGTGATAAATGTCTTGGGAGGTGTGCCAGAGCTATATTGTAAACAAGAAATAATAGTTGTTTAATTCTAGCCCCCTCTGTTTACAAAAGGCTGTAAGGGGTTTACATAGAGGGACTCTTTGATACATCTTGCAAACCAATTTTCTTTGTCCAGAATTTGAATTTGCAGCCATTAAAGGAAAGGCCCTCATTCTTAAGATGCAAATGGGATGCTGAAAAATTTGATCTCTTTTGTTGCTGCATATGGTGTAGAGGAGTTTTGTAGTTTCTCCAGTGTAGAAGTCCGAACAAGCCTCATTACATTGTATGGCATAAATAACATTGGTCTGTTTGTGTCTGGGAAAACTCTTTCTCTTTGGGATGGAGAAGTTTGTGCTTCACTGCGTTCCTGGGCTTGAAGTGCACATTCATTCATTCAGTCATTCATTCATTCATTTAATATGCTGCCGAAATCCGGAGACTCTCAGCGGCTAACAAGAACAATTCTAAAAACATTCATTAAAAACATTTTTTTAAAAAAATAAATAAAATAAAAATAAAAAACCCGGCAGACTACCAAGGTGGGCTAAAAAGATTTCATATATAAAAAGGGGGGTGACATACACAATGTATGTTGTGTCTATTGAAAATCCTCCTGAATTTTTCTGATAATTCTGCAACATATAGAATGACAACATTGCTACGTTTGTTGTTTTTCTCTTTTGAATCTGTTGTGGAAGTGCTCCTACTAAACATTTTTGTGGCTTCGACAAAGGACCAGTTTGGATAGCCACAATTATTGAGAGCTTTCTTGATGTGTTTATTTTCCTTCTCTGCTTGAAGGCAAGACTTCAGCCAGTGTTGTACGGTTCTGATAACTCCCAGTTTGTGTTCCAGTGGGTAGTGGGAGTCAAAAGCTAAATACCAATCTATGTGGATGGCCTTCCTGAATACTCCAATTTTAAGCCGCCTGTCTTCTTTGATGTATATTGCACAGTCCAGAAAGGCTGGAAAATTATATTTAACATTATCCCATGTGAATTGGATGTTGCTGTCAATGGCATTGATGTATTCTGTGAATACTTTCAATTCCTGTGTTTTGATTCTGACCCAGGTATCATCTACTTATCTAAACTAATGGGTGGGTGGGGTTCCTATAAAAGAGTTCAATGCTTTGGATTCAAATTCTTCCATATAGATATTAGCCACACAGATCAGACATTAGAGGACACAGGTAAGCCCATTGCACAGACAATAGAAATTAGACACTTACTATGACCTGTTTACACTACAGCTCTGGCACACCTCCCAAGATATTTACCATCCTATTTGCATGAGTATCCAGATGACCCTGAGGGGCCAGATTTGCTCCCACCTAACATCTCTAAGCTTTTTTATCTAAGTGTTTTTATTGTCTTGTAGTGCGGGTAGCCTGCTATATGAGAAAGTATATATTGTTTTTTTTATTTATAAGTTTTTTTTCCAATTTTTTTGCTATAATTATGACCTGGATGAATGAGAATATACATAGACATTTTTTTTGTTTTAATTTTTGATTGGGAGTTGCCTAGAGTTTGTTATAAGATGGGCAGCTCTTTAAATGTTTTAAATAAATAAATAAGCAAACCACTCACAAGAACCAGTAAAAGAACTGGCGTCGGAAACGCACGCCGATGGAGCCATTGTTGATTCTCAAGGCCAGGTGCTGTTCTGCTTGGAAGTTGAGCTCAGAGAAGTTCAGTTGCAGATTAGTCACCTTTATGCTGCAGAAAGAGAAGGCCAGGGTGGTGGGGTCTCCCCAGCCCGACCACTGCCCCCCTCATTTTTTTCTTCCTGCATACAGCTCCTCCCTGCCAACTCCTGCCATCAACCCGCTTGGATGCCAGCCCTGCCCTGCCTCAGCCTATGTGGTTCAGCGTACCGCACTAACTTCACCAAGTGAAGGGTATGATGTGAACACAGAAAGGAGATGAACAGGGAATTCTGGGGGTTAAAGGCTCTGGAGACGTGGAAGCCTTTCCTTGCTTGCCATTTACATAGATTTTCAGCTTTCTTGTTCTAACCCTGGGCCTGCCTCTAGCCCAGCCCAGCCACAAGCAGTATCAGGTTGATCTTTTCAGTCCTGGAACAGAATTCATTTTTCTTGCATAAGCTGTTAGAGAGCCGTGATGGGTAAACCTTACCCAATAATCACTTCTCTCCCGTTTAAGGAGCTTGTGCAATCCATCCGGTTTTGATCAGACCTGGTAAATTCCTGGAGGCGGTCTTTGTATTCTTCGAGGGAGGATAGACAATTCCAGTAGTGTCTTCCATGCATACACACATGCATATGATGTCAGCACTTTTGGGCTGCATTAATGCCTTAACCCAAATTCATCAGCTCCCCACGCAAGCTAAGTCACAAAAAGTATTTTACTACCAACTATGCTTAACATATTGTGTGAAGGCATCTGCTACTTTACTTTGTCTGGTGGAGTGGTATGTGGGAATGGCCTTGGGAGAAGAGCTGCATCTTGTTGTGTTGCTCCAGGCTGAGGCAAATTCCCAGCTGTTGTATCATGCCATTCTGCAAACTGGTCACCTGTACATCTATCTGCTGCTGGTATGGCAACAACACAGCTCTAGGTGCTCGGTGGATAGAGAAGTTCCCTGGGACCAGAGAGCATTCTAAAAATTCTGAGGAGAATCTTCTGCCTCTCTTTGGAAGAGAGTCTGAGACTTGCAAGATTTATGTTCTGGTCTAGCCCAGAAGCATATCCAGAAGAAGTCCTCGCTCGAACTTCATTGTAAGGTGACATTAACAGAATCTTGCAAGTATGAAAGTATATCTTTCCCCCCTCACCTTTGCAGCCCAGGAAACTAGGGAAGGTTCCTTCTGAGAAATTTGCAGACTGCCATTCCTTCTGTGGACTCAGCTGCCTCTTCTCTGACTGTTGCCTACTCTGCAGCTTTCCTTCTGTCTCCCAAAACTATTCCCACAGACCATTACACCTGGTTTGCACACTGGCTGGATGAACTCAGCTGCACTCAACCAGCAGGGATCAACCAGACTCTGGAAAGTTCCACCCAGGTAGGTTGAGTGAGGTAGAAGGGGTCTCCAGAGGAGCTGTGTCCTGAGGCTTCAAGCATCCAACAGAGCCAACTCACTTGCTTATGTTGTAGTGAAACTGGCCTTCTTTGCCATGCAGATCAGGGATAGAGATGCTCTCCAGCTCCTGTTCAATGAAGCGCATCCCCTCCTGCTTCACTGCAAGAGACACCAGAGGCATCACCCCTAATTTCCCTGCTTGCAAGTAGCCTCAAGCCCAAACAAACAGCCAGATCATGGGGAGGGGATAGGCAGGTTACCACTCCATCTGTACAATGAACTGAGCAGTGCCAGTCAAACCAACAGATGGAAATGAGGGTCCATCAGCTAGGAGCCAGAGGGGATGCATCCCAAAGCCTGGACTCCCTCCTCAACTCCTCTTGCTTGCTGCCTCCCTGTCCTCCTCCCCCCACATGCTTACCCAGCTCCAGGGCCTTGTCGGTGATTCTCATTTTGCAGGCAGGGGTGTGGACAGCTGCAGAGGCTGGGCCCAGCCAGATCAGCAGCAACAGGAGGCAACACAGAGACATGGCCGCTCGTTCCTGCAAGGGAGCCAGAGGTCAGTCTCCAAGGAAATGTGTGCAGGTGGCATCTTTGGGCTTGGCAGAGTCTTGAACTATCTCCAGAGGGGGAAGTGGGCATCATCGCAAAGCAGTCTGGGCATCTGCAGACGGCAACTTTCTCAGGTCTGCAGTAAAAGCAGTGCTACCAGCCTGGAAGGCTTGGAAGGGAGCCAGTCCACCTGGCAGGCGAGGCCACAGGCGGATGGCTGGGGGGCTGGGGAGGAGCTGCCTTCTTGCC
Organism: Acrochordus granulatus; assembly: GCA_032468055.1. NCBI lineage: Eukaryota > Metazoa > Chordata > Lepidosauria > Squamata > Acrochordidae > Acrochordus > Acrochordus granulatus. The sequence continues at coordinate 45,531 of JANHZU010006613.1, read as the reverse complement.
TCTCTTCTCTCCACAGCTTTCTCTCTCCCAGATAATGCAAGGGGAGTCAGTGGCCAAGGATCAAGCTGGGGGGGGGCAGCACAGAGGATCCCAGTTTGGTTTTCTGGGCTACTTAAGGCAGCCAATGTTTCAGCTGTCTGCTGCTCCAGAGACGTTGCCTAGAGAGCCAGGGGCTTCTCCGAGGAGATTTCACAACTTCGCTCTTTCATCTGCTCTCATCCCCGAAGAGAGCGAGCCGGGGTGCAGGCGTAAGTCTAGCCCCGGCTGACGACTCAGGACTGGAACTCAGGTCAGCCCTCCGCCCGATTCTCCTGCACGAAAGGCTGTGGACGCTGGGCAAGCTCGCTCGCTTTGCGCAGTGAGCCAGGCGCCGGCCGGCCCAAAGTGAGCTCAGCAGCGCGCAGCACCGGGCGCTGGTCGGTCTGCCGGGGAAGGCGGAACTCGGCCGTCGATGTGCGGCCGAGAGGGTCCCAGGCGTCCGCGCTTCGGAATTCGGTAGCCCGCCTCGTTTAACAATGTCCCGGCCGGTAGCCACGTCTTCGTAGCGTTTCCTTCCCGGATCGGGATCTCCGCGGAACCGGCGGCCACCCTCTCGGAGGACACCCGAGGGCCAACCGCGCCTGAAGCAGCGCGCTGTCGGGCGAGTTTGCGCGTCCAGCTGCTGCGTCAGAAGGCGAATTCGCCCCGCCACTCCTACCCCGGTTCGAAACCCGTCCGGGAAATGCACTTTGCGCAAATCATCCGTCGGAGCCCGTCACTGCTCCAGCTGAGCAGTGGCCGAGGGGCCATGCCCACAGCAGATGCCAAGCCCGCTGCCCGGGCGACGAACCCCTCTCCCGGCCAGGACTGGTCTCAGGAATTGGGGCTGCGAGGAAACGAGGATCCCATTCCCCCCGCCGCTCCGCCCTCCGAAGGCGCCGTTGCCTGCTCCCCGCCGCACTTGCCGGCAGTCCCGCGTCCCTGGTTCAGTCTCTCGCGCTTTGCCAGCCGCCCTCCCCCTTTTAATCTTTCCCAGCGGCTTTCCGGAGCCCGCCCTAGCCGGAGGGAGGGGAGGGCGCCCGGGGCTTCTTGCGCTTGGCTGTCGCTAGCTCCCAAGCAAGGTTCGGCCGCTGTGGCCAGGGCGGGCAGCCGCGGCGTCTCTCAGCAACCGGGGCAAACTTGACCCGAAGGGGATGCGGGCGGCAGCCACGGGGTGCGTCGAGCCGCGGAGAAGAGAAACTGCTGCGGTCTTGGCGGAGGAGAGCGCCAGGCGACCGAGAACCATCCTGGAAGGGAGGCCCGCACAGCCCTGGCCTCTCCCACCCTCACCATACACCCCAAAAAGGGGTCCCAGGCTCTGTCCTGGGCTGGCTGGTTTCCCCGGTGAGGATGCTGCAATGGGACTGATGCGTCCAGTCCCATCGGGAGGGAAGATCAGAGCAGAGCTTCCCAGCTGGAAGGTCTAATGGGAAGTCTCTTGCATAACCTGCAAGTGAAACAGGGCTACCAATGGGCTGCCCTCAGGGCTGCAGGCCTTTGCAGGGATGGCGGTCAACTTAAAGCAAGCTTGGCCATCGCCTCATGCAAAGTTCAGACATAGAACAGAATGCCTTGTTCACAGAACAAGGAGGCAAAGGGCTGCTCCTCTCCAGGGTTAGGAGAACCAGCCAGGGGACCAGAAGAACCTAATGGTCCTTGAGGGACTTTCAACCCTTTGACGGGCTCTGCACCACTTTAGTTACAGGCCTGGAAGAAGCCTGCTTCCTTGACCTCCCCAGGAATCCCATGCCTGCCCTTCCATATCCTGTCTCCAGAGAGCTGCTTTCCTGAAGTGGGGGCTTCTGTGCCAGGAAACCAGGATGATTCCCCATCCGCCCCACCTCTTCCAGAGGAGACTGTTGACAGGAGTCTCTGGGCTTTGCCAGCCTTTTATGTGAACTACTCTGAGCTGGGGGCAGTTGTAGCCTGAGCCAAGAGCTCCAAGTGATTTGGGGGGGATATGTGAAAGCATAATTGAAGTCCCATCTGAATAAGACAGTATGAGATGGGGCTGGAGCCTCACCAAAAGTCCTCCCCTTCGTCCTCCTTCATATCCTTACCCTTCTCCAGGCCCCAAGCCTAGGCAGCCCTCCACCCATTTTATCCTCTGCAACTCCAGCAAGGAGGGCAGTCATGGTCTGGGGCTTCATGACTAAAGGGGGAATCTCCATTTACTATGTAGTTTAACAATTTCCTTCTTCCAAATTCTGTCACTCAGCAGTTCTGAGCTGGGTTGTTTCCTGCTGCTCCCAATGATGCTTAAGTGGTCACATGATACATGCAATCCAGAGATATTACTAGCCCCCAGCACTGAATTGGAATGAAGTTGCGGTTCTTTTCGCTCCAAGCTCTGCAAAGGAATTGAAATCCTGCCTCTTGATGGGCTGAGGGCAAGTTTAGATGACCAAGAGAAAAGGAAGAAGACATTTTAGTCAGATCTTTGGAATCTCCAAGCTTTGGGATAGTCAGTTGATTTCTGGCTGACTGGGAAGCAAGAGCAGGAAGGAGGATTCCCTTCACCCTCCAGCCCAAAGCAACCAGTCAGTCACCTGCAATGGAAACTGTAGGGTCTTCTCTGGACCAGCTTCACCCAACACTTTCCCTGAAGGTCTCTGGCCTGCAACTCCCAGGATGCCAGGCATGGATGGATGGCCAGGTCATCCTAGAACCCTGGAGCAGAACCGGCCTGGACTCCATTCTGCTGGTCTTGGTCTAGGGACCCTTCACAGTTTGCCTCTTTGCCCCAGGATTGGCCTTGCTGCCCAAAGCAGAGCCACCTTTCCAGCTTTGTGAGTTTAGAAGGCTGCAGCTGTTCCCCAGACCTGTATTTTCAAGAAGCTTCTCTGTAATCTGTTGCCATCCTAGAATAAGCACATTTGCCTGCACAGTTATTATTATGACACACCTATCCTGCCTTTTAGTTAAAATATTTTTCATGTGAATATTTTACCCCTCTGGTAAACTAATACCACATGACTATCAGTAAAAGAGCAGCCTGGCATTTATGTGGCTGAAGGCTATTTGGGGCTCAGCTGCCAACCAGCTCCAAAAAGGAAGCAGGATCTTTTTGCAAAATCAGGGCAGCAAAGCTGACCTCAGCAGGTTTGGAGTAAGCTGCAGCAGGGTTGGCCAAACCAAAATTTTCTCCCTTCAGAACCCATTGCACATGGAAGACTGTCCCCACACGTGAGGAAGACACAAACCCACTCAGAGCCTTGCCTTCACATGTTTCAAAGAGCTGCCCTGGGGAAACTGGCTGTGCCTGCTGCAGGCAGTGCCAAGTGCAGGATGGCTTCAGGGCGGAGGGGGAATTGCAGCCCTGCTCAGATTTCAGATTGCATTAGGGTGGCAGCGCACACACTGCTACTGAACTCCAACAAAACAGCTGCCAGTGGTGGGGACTTTCCCACAGCATGCCAATCACAGGGGCCACAAGCCTCATGCATGGCCTGGCAGTCTTCCAAGAGGGCCCCTTAACCTTTTGCAGCTGTGACTCTGCTTCTTAGGAGGAGCATGCTGCTTCAACAACACCCCCAGATATCTGGAGGGCATCAGGTTCGGGAGGGATGAAAGGTCTCCCTGGTTAGCCCTCCTCTACCCACTGTCACACCCCTGTTCCCTTCTTGTTGGCGCGCTGGGCTCCACTGGAGGAAGGGAAGGGGAACAGCTGCAGGTGTCTTGCAGCTAGTCTTCCTTTGAGGAAGGCCACCAGCAGGTTTACGGAGAAGGCCGCTTGTTCTTTCACAGGAGGCAGCCCTGCAGGAGCCACCCGACTTATCAAAGGCCCTTCCTTCCACGCAAGCACCCCCCGCAAGCCTCCAGTGTCCCTTCCTTCCGCTGCAGACTGCCCAGTCCTTGGCTCGCAAGTAGCACATCTTCTCAAAAGGTTCTCTTTGCTGCTTAGGCATGGAGCTTCGGTCAGCACCTTCTAGGAAAGAAGTGAGGTCCCCTGCAGCTTGGAGTGCACAACGCCTCTGGAGCCAGAACAGGTCCTCTGCTCTGGGCTCTGCAAGGATATTCCCGAGTGCGATCCATGCAGAGAATCACAGCCCATGATGCAGGGAGGTACACCCCACTGCCATGCATCTCCCCATCTCTGGCACCATCTCCGCCTCCCTGGACTTGAAGCGAAGGGAGAACCCCAGGCAGGCCAGCACTTCCAGTGCTCAGGGAATCTTTCAGGGGCAGTGCATAGTTTCCTCTCCAGCGTGGAGCAGCCCCCCAAACAGAAGGGCATGGCTGGGCCAGGCTCCTGACCTCCGAAGGCAAGGCCCTAATTGCAGTAATCAGCCTCTGGGTTTACCTGTTACACCCCCACTGGTGAATCTTCTTGTACAGCTGTTATGCCACACAGGCAACATCCAAGGTGGAATGATTTAGTTCAGGGTGCCTCAACATACCCAGGCCAAGGTTCAGTCCTTGGGAGTGCTTGCAGGACAGGTGTCTCGGGAGGAGGGGGGCAGGACCCCATCTTGGGCCAAGGCTGTGTTATGGAGGGGGAGGCTGGCAATTTTAAGCCCCTCCATCTCACCCTCCGCTACTTTCCGCCTGAAAAGAAGGGCCACCTGTCTCTGCACATCAGCCCTTACGGGATGCCTGAGAGATCTGAAGGTATCTTCCCCCAAAGAGAATTCAGCTGCAGTGTTGAGGTTTCCTCTACAAAATACATTCTAGATTTCATATTATTGGCCAAGCATGGTTGGACATGCAGGGAATTTGACTCCAATACAGCAGCTTTCAGTGTACTTGCAAGACAACAGTAAACATAATAACATCAACAAATAATTTATTCAGCAGTAAAGTGCGCATCCAAAATATGCAGCCAGTAGAAAAGGAAATATAGCATAATGTAGGATTAGAACCATGATCTATTGTTAAGTACTGTATACAGATTAGACAGAACTGTGGGTTAATTTAGAATTCTGCATTTTGTGTCCTATCATAGAGGAGTCAGATATTCAGCTGAATGGTGGCAGGGGAAAAACTGTCCATGTCTGGTTGTTTTGAGTAATATCACTTAGTTCTGAGTAATCTAAGTGTGTCACAAAATGTTCTAGCATCACGTGGGAAGGAACCCAGTTCCCCCCACCCGCATGCAACATTCCAAATTAAAACGTTCCTGACAAGATCCCCTAAATCTATTGGTTTACATGTTGCCTGCAGTCAGTCTTTAAAATGTCCCAAAGCAATAAAAATACCAAATACAAGTTCTTTGCATCCACAAGCTGTCCTGTAATATTTAGCCAAATCTTTGGAATTTATCAGCTGGAACCCCTGTAGTGTTTTGTTTCTTTTGTGATATTGTTTTGTGCTGTTTTATTTTGATTTGTCTCACCCCAAGATCTACAAAAGAAGTACAGGCAAGTACATTTTCCTGCTTTTGTTCAACGTCCAGCAATTTACTTCAGAAAGTACACATGCAAGTCAGTCACCATATCTTAAAACTGCAGAATTATTTTAAAACAGCGTAAACCTTCCACATGTTGTTTTTCTTGGCCCCCAAAAACTTTCCTACTGTTCAGCGTACCATAAATGTTTTGTTCAAAGTGTGGTTGATCCTCAACTGGCCATTTGGGTATTCTTCATGGCCCTGGGCATTTCTGGGCTTCTAGGGTCATTGCACGCCTTCAGGCCCTTGCAGGGTCTTCTGCGGGGAAGCTTCTGGACAAGACTGCCCAGTACAGGATCTGCCCTGCAGAAAAGCTTTCACTCCAAAGTCCTCCCCACCTAAAAATCAGGATGTGCGAAGGGCAAAATGAAGGTAATGGAGACCCCACTCACCCACCCTGAGAGCCAATAGCCACACAACCTCTCATTTCTGTACCTGGCAATCCAAGAGGGGACTCCCCTCCTCCACGGCTTGAAGAACATGCAGTGGCTAGCTGTTGATAAACAACCCCTAATTAACCAGGGCCGACATTGGCTCGGATGGCTTAGACACTGGTATTTAAATGCAGATCTTTTTAATATTGTTTAATCTAGGCTAAATATATATAGAGAGTAAAGCCATGTATAATATGCCATACACTCAATAAACAAACCAAGGATCAAACTCTGAAGTAGCAATCACCAGGTTATTGGGTTTGTCTCACAAAATGAACTTAAGTGATCCACTACAACATGTGTTGCAAATCCAGTGTTGGCTACGTTCAGACAGCACACTTGGCCCTAAGTCCAGGTTAACAAAATTTGCTACACCTACCTACCACACTATACCAAAGTAATAAAATGCATAAGCTCTGTAAGGCGATACCCTTGTCCAGTGTCTTAAGACAACTTCCCCAAAGAACCTGTTATTGTTTAGTTGCTTAGTCGTGTCCGATTCTTTGTAACCCCATGGTCCAAAGCATGCCAGGCCTCCCTGGAGTCCAACCAAATCCACACCCTTCACATCCATGATGCTATCAACCATCTCATCCTCTGCCATCCCCTTCTTTTGCCTTCAGTCTTATATTATGGTCTTTTCCAGAGTCCTCTTCACATTAGTTGGCCAAGTATTTGAGCTTCAGCTTCAGTATGTGTCCTTCCAATGAACAGTCAGGGTTGATTTCCTTGAGGACTGACTAGTCTGCTAGCTTTTAAAACTTTTTCAGGTCATTTTTGTTGTTCAGTCACACAGTTGTGTCTGACTCTTCACAACCCCATGGACTGCATTACGCCAGGCCGTCTTGCACTGCCTCCCGGAGTCTTCCCAAGCTCACACCCATCACACTGA
>JANHZU010006613.1:0-11012 GCA_032468055.1 Acrochordus granulatus | reverse complement strand
AAGGAAAGAAAAGAGGAGGATGACCAGCAGCAAGAGGGAAGGACGTTGAAAGCAGCGATGGGCACAATGTTGAAGACCTGAAGGCCCAAGTTGGGGACAAATCATCCTGGCCAAGGTCTGTGTGACTCCTCAGAGAACAACTTGATGGCACAATCATCATTTGCACTGGAAATACTGATGAAATAGCAAAATAAATTAATGACTGAAGCCTCCATCCTGCCAGATGGTGCCACTCACTCAGTCCGGAAGTTCCCAGTCCTCCAGACCAGGGCCAGGAAAGGAGGGTACCCAGACCTCAGGTTCTTCTCTTGTCCACCTCTGGCACTGCTGGCTGCAGTGATATTAATTTCATGCAGTGAAATTAGCTTCAGCTAATTTGAAAGAGATTCTCCTGTGACCTTTTGGGCACCACAGTCCGTGGCCTAAGGAAGGGCTCCAGGCCAATGGTGGTGGTGAAGCAGTTCCTATAGGTAACACCCTTCCTGGTGTCAAAACTTGCCGAAAGGTCCAGAGAACTGGCACCTCCCCTCCCAGGCATTCACTTCCTAGCCCAGGTTGTTCACCAAGATGCTCAAAGCAGCCCCTTAGGCTGAACTTCTGCACACTTCGGATGCCTTTGCACAAGGCAGCCAAAGCTGTTTCTGCATCAAGGCTGGCCAGTGGATGTGGGGAGATCATCTCATCACCCACTGCCTGGGAAAGGGGGCAACAGCCAGCAGGAATCCCCTTCCATGGCCACTGAACTTCTAAGGGAAAGCACAGCCAGACTGGAATAGTTTTTCTTTGGTTTGCTTAACACACATCTACCCAACCTTGGAAGATCTCAGAAAAGCCAGGCAGGCTCTGATCTTGTTAATAGCTGGATGGGAGACAATCAGGACGTTTTAGGGCTAGATGGCAATTAAAATACACCCTAGAAGGTGGCAGTGGCAGCAGCAGCAGCTCATCTCTTCTACACTCCAGGCCAGAAACTACACAGGGGAGTCAGGCTTGACTCAGCTTAGGCTCCATTTGCCAGTCGAAGGTCTTCTCCTTAATTTTGTCATAAAAGGGTGCTGGCTCAAACCCCAGATCCATCCCTTGGATTTCCCTTGACATTCCAGCTTGAGAGGGAGAATTTGGTCAGGCAATGCAACCAAGGCACCTTCTGTGACTTAGGGGTGCACAAATTGGGCCTGCTCAGAGTTGTTTTCCTTACGTTTTGATACTGGTGGATACACCCAATATAAGAGTTGTTTTTCTGGAGAGTAGCAGTTACTGGGCAGTGTGGAAATCAGCAGAGCACAGGCATCCCTCCCTGCTGGTCCTGGATATTGCACCTTCCCAGGTTGGGGATTTTTGTGGTTTTGCATCATGGAATTGCCCTGCACTTCTGCAAAGGGTGAGGTTCTCCTGGCACTCAGAGCAGCAGCTTTCACCTGGGCTGGGATAAAGGGAAACCCTAGCTAGCACTTCACAATTTCACCTTCTTGAGCACACACATTTCCACAACACACCGACTTTTAATTTTTCCTTCTCTGGTTTAGCTTGTTGTGTGAATGCAGCCTCTCAGATGAACTTAGGGCTCACCACAGCAGGGGATCCAAGGAAGTCATCAGCCAGGCAGGAAAGGGCACCATGTGAATTCATCCATCCTCCCTCCTTGCAACTGCCTTGGCAGAATCTCCCTCCCCTACTCACCTCTGCCCCAGCATGAGGGAGCTATTCCATTTTCCCCTTGGACTAGAAGGGCTCATGGCCCTCCTGGGTCATCCAAAGGACGCAGACCACAACCAGGTTCAGTGACCTTTGGCACTTGGCCCTGATAGTGACATGGACCCCCAACTTGCTCATTCTTCTGTTGGAGACACTAAGCAGACCCAGCGTATCATCTATACAGATGCACTCTGCAAATGTGTCAAGCAGGGATTGGCTCATTGCGTGAATTGGCCCTCGAGTATGTAAATACAGCTGTGAGTTAACCAGCAAGAGGGGTAGGGGATAGCTATAGAGCCTGCCTGCACCAGCACTGCTGCAGGGCCTCTGTGGGAAGCTCCTCCTGGGTGGAGCCCTCACTGTGTGGTGACAAGTACTTGTGTCCCCATCACTTTTGGGACAGTCAGGTTTCAGGAGTGGCCATGGCAACCTGCATTATGATCCAGGCACAAGCAGGGCAGGACGTGGGGCTTTTCTCAGCATTCATCCTAGCAGAGAATCTCCCCCAGCCCAAATGTTGGGACAGTAGCTTCTGAGGGCTGCCCCAAAAGCCTGGCCAAGCCCAAGTCAAGACAGGCAGTGGAGTCCTCCCTGGAAGAAATCTCTCAGAATGGTAGAGCCCCCACCCCCTTGGTCTTACATGATTTCCAGGCCCTCTCTTGCAAGGGAGGAGGGGGAGATTTCTCTTTTGCTTTCAATTATATTGGCTATCTGGGGGAAGGACCCCTTATTGGGACCCAATTTTTCCATGGGCTCAATGTCTCCACTGGGCAATGAGCCACTTACCTAGGCATCTCAAGAGAGCTACACAGCTTGCAGCCTGTGAGCTGGAGGACCCATCCAGGTCCTGGCAATCAGCAGCAGAGCAGACACAGATTTTGTCATGGCAGATCCAGATTTTGGCATCTGCAGTTCCCCTTCCACAAAGCACACTTCAGGGCAGCATGGTGAATCAATCAGCCTCTCCCTGCTCCAAACTGGCCCAGCATCCCTCCCCGCACACTCAGGCCTCAGCCCAAGTGAGCCCAGGACCTCAATAGCAACTAGAAGAGCGGAATGTCCTCTTTGAAGCCGCTGCCCCTTCCTCACCAGCCTCCATTCTCAGCCTGGCCACCACCTTCCTTGCTGCCCTCAGTTCAAGGCAGAGGAGCAGAGACAGAGGGAAGCCAGGCTCAGGCTGGGCAGGCACTGGGCTCCCCTTCTCGAGAGACCCAACCCTGATTGGAGCAAGGTCTGCATGGTTCCCTGCTCTGGCAATGCCCTGCTTTCCTTTTCCTCTGGCAGCATGACCTTGCCCTCAGCAGATGAGGACGGGGCTCCAGCTTGATCATATAATGACTAGTAATCCCTGCCTGCCCTTGGCTAATGCTCTGCCGGGACACATCTGGAATTGCTCAGCCAGACAGGGGCTACAGCTGGTTGCTCCCAGTTCCTGACTGGCTTTTTGCCCCGTTGAACACAATCAGGGTAATGCCGAAGCTCCTAGTTGAATTCCCAGATTAGCTGTTCTAATCTGACGTAAACTCTGCCAAACAAACAGAACTGCCAGGAAAAGGCAGGGGAGTGAGAAGGAACCCCCTCCCACAATCAAGGTGACTTGAGCAGGGCTTAAGGGGAGGGGCATAGGTCGGCAACCACACTTCGGAACTTGGTGGGCCTTTTTATTCAGCAGTACACCCACCACAGACGAGTCCTCAGGCAAGGCTTCTGACTCGAGTTTTGGTCTGGGTGTCCAATTTCCAGGAGGCACCTGGCCTGCCAGGCCACATGCAGGGCAGGCAAGTGGGAGCAGCTGCAGAAGCTGGCCAGCTGCAGGCGGCACAATCTGGAGTCGTTCGGTCCTCTAGCCGAACCGGCTGGCATCTCAGCTGCCCCAGGAGCACCGATAGAAAGGGCGACCCTTCAGGGAGCAGCTCTGGTCACTCTGCTAGAGTGATGATGTCATAGTGGACTCCTGGCTGAAGCTGGTGGGCCTGTTCTGGCGCAGACTCAGTACTAAAGGGGGCCTGGGCCATGGCCGCATCTGCTACTGCTGCAGGGAGGAAGGAGAGAGGAGTGAGCAGAGGCAATGAGGGAGTCCCAAATCAGACCCCAGCCTCTGTACAGGAGAGCCAGCCAAAGGGAGAAAGCAGAGACCACAAGGGACTTGGCCTCACTGGCATTGCCTGCAACAGTGGAGAGTGAGTGCTCCTACTGAACTGGTGATGGGGTGAAAATGAGTGGAGCAGAACTAGGGAGGCCCAGAGGATTCAGCCTACTTCTCACTGGGCTGTGGCTCACAGAGCCAGCCTGGACACCAAATGCACCCAGCAAATGTCAGGTCTGTGACCCTCAGGCAGAAGGGACACCAGAGCCCTTTCCTTTCTCCAAACCAGCTGCAAACCAACCCAGGTAGACAGACACAAGTTTCTGGTCTCAAAGTGGGGAGGGAGTATTCTTGTTTTTACACACACACACACTGCATACCGGTCACAGCGGAGTGTGCCGCGGCCTCCAGTTGGGCTTGTGTGACAAGCTGCTGCCCAGGTGACACTGGGACGTATTGGATCTGTAGGCAGAAGAGCTCTGTAAGGCCCCTGGTCCAGACCCCATGCAAGAGAGCCACTTCATGAGCTTGGCCTGGCCTCAACCCCTCTCCTCTGGCACCCACATCCTCAGGGCTGCCCCCATACCTGGGGCTCCTGCACAAACGGGTTGCCTTGCTCGTACTGGATGTGAGTGATTTGGCCATCCTGCACCTGAAACAACAGTGAGAGTTGTGAGAAGGAGGAGGGATGAGAGAGGAATAGACCCGTTTGTGGGAGGGGCTAAGTGGGAAGGCCTCACCTGGATGTGGTGGCCCTCAGGCAGAACCACGTATTCGTGGGGCAGGAGGTGCTGGACACCTTCCTGGGTTATGATGTACTGCACCTTCAGAAAGAAGGCAGGAGAGATTACCGAAGGGAGCTGGTGGCCAGAGCCTGCCTCTCCTCCCTGCCCAGCCCTGCAGTCGGCCCACCTGGTTCTCGGCTGTCACCAAGTGTTGCACCATTTGCCCGTCTGCTGTGGCCATGATCTCCTGGATGTAGGCAGCCTCCTCCTGCAAGCAAGCACAAAGCCTTTGCAGCCAGCCTGGGTCAGAATCCCCACAGCCTCCCTTTGGGCAGGGGCACAAGAGCAACAAGGCTGACCCCAATTCTCCTGAAACGCTCCAGGCTGGAGGCTTCCACACAGACAGGAACAAACCCAAACATTGGCAGGCTCACAGCCGGGGTTGCTCCTTTGCGTCTGTTCACTTGCTGGGCCTTTTCCGTCAACCTTATGAGCCTTTCAGGACTTGTTCATTGCTGCAGATGATGCGAATGCAGCAGCTGCATTTCTTAGCCCGCTGAACTACTCATCATCCTTTTTCTTTTCCATGTTTAAAACTGACAATAAGACCATCTCATGGCCAGAAGAAGGGCTTCCCAGAACCTCCTCCTGGACCCTGGGTGCCCCCAACCACCCCAGCCTCTCTGGGGTCTCACCTGGCCAGGCACGTCCTGCTCCTGGGTTACGATCACATGCTCCTGCCCCAGGGCCTGCTGGAGCCTCTCTGGGGCCAGCACAGCCTGGCCGGACTGCAGGGCCGCTGTGATATCGAGAATGGAGTCAACGGTGCCAGCCAGCCTCTCTCCAGGACCCCGAGGTGGCCAAGCTCTTGGCAGTTCCAGCCACCATCACCCTGGGATCTATGATGCCAGCAGCAGGATGGGGGCAAGGGAAGCCAAGCAGGAAAATGACCCTCCCAAGACCTACCCAGCCACTTACTCTGCAGGGTGGCCAGCGTCTCCTCAGGGCTGTTCAGAATGATGGTCTGGGATGCTGCAGGAACCGACTCAGAGACTGGCCTTCCCTCGGAGCTGTGCAGCCTCTGCATGTGGAACTTGAGGTGGCCGTTCCGGTTGAACCTGCAGGCAGAGAGTTTGGGTCTCACTCAGCCATGAAGACTGGACCCCCCACCACCAGCACCAAGGACCCTTCTGCTCACCTCTGGCCACATATGTAGCAAGCAAAGGGCTTCTCGTTGGTGTGCGTCAGAGTGTGCCTGCGCAGGTCCTTCTTGTTCTTGGAAGCAAAGCTACAGTGCTGGCACTTGTGTGGCCTCAGGCTGGCATGCTGGTCCAGGTGGCTCTGGAAGGAGCCGGGAGATGTGGTAAGAGGGGGCTGTGGCTGCTGCCTTCCCCCTTTTCAGGGCCCCCACCAGCCAGCTCATTCTGAAACTGCCTTTCTAGCCCCTGGCCCAGCTGGGCACATACCCGGACCTCTGCCCAGGTCACTGCCGTGAAGGGGCAGTCAGGACACTTGAAGGTGCTGGGCCCCACATGGGCTCTCTTGTGGCTCTCCATCTCTGCCCGGCCTGCAAAGGTGGCAGTACAGATCTTGCAGGAGAACTTCTTGGATGGGGGGGCCTTGGCCAGCTGGGATTTATTGGCTGGGGGGCCCTTGGACGAGGGTTGCTCAGTTGGACCCAGAGGGACACCGCTGGCATCTGGTTCCTGTTGCTCCTGGGCCTGCCAGGTCAGGCAACGCACCACAGGCCACCGGACACCAGGCAGAGTCTCCAAGGATTCCCCATTTATCTGCTGTGGAAGAGAACCATCAGAGTCAGGGGGCCTCTCTGACAGGGCAGCCCAGGAATGACTCCAAGATACTAGAGGCCCCAGAAGGGTCAGCAGCTATCCCTTCACAGCAAATAGCAGGCCGTGACTGATATTTTCATGCCAAACTGCTTTGAGCTTTTCCCAGGAAGCAGACCAGAGGCCTTTTGGAGGGCCAGGGATCCTTGCTCACCTCTGCAGAAGGGGGTGGGTGCTGCGGCTGGGGCCCCTCCAGAACTGCAGGGCCCTTCAGGGAATTCTGGGTCGCAGATTGCACAGTTTTGCCAGGAGCCTCCTCCTTGCTGCTGAGAGAGGTCAGAAAACAGAGCCAACAGAAAAAAAGAGCTGAAGCAGAAGCAGCTGAGGGGACAAAAAAATGGATCTTCCCCAGCATAGACTGCGGTGCCCCTCCCCAAATAAATGCTCACCCATAGAGAGTGCTGGCCACCTCCTCCCCACTGGGGGTGACCATGCTGTACTCAGAGGTGCTGCAGAGGGTGATCTGATGAAGCTCAGAGGAGCCGCCTGTGGGGGGCTGGATGAGGGCTTCCCTTTGCTCTGTCACCTGGAGGGTCAGGACGCTGGCTTGCAGCTCCTCCTCCTCCTGGGAGCCAGAACCTTCAGAGAAACTCTTCTTCACCGCTTTCACCACAGCCACCTGCAGGAGGAGTGGAGCTGGGTCAGGCTCAAGGCTTCCTCCTTCTCAGCAGAGGCAGCACCTGGGGGTTGGGTTGCCAACCTCACCTCCACAGCATCAGCTGGCAGCTCCCGCTGGCCACTCATGTTCAGCAGAAGATCCAAGGCAGTCTGCGTGGCCACCTCTGCTGAGCACTCTACCTCTGAGGGGAAAGAGACCAGTCAAGCCCTGCCTGCTTGTGTCCGACTGTCAAGCTTCTCTCTAAACATGGGGGTGTGTCAATGGGCAGAATCTCTTGTTCCCAGCTTATATATCCTGCCTGGCTCTGCTCCTTGAGACTTCCCCAAACAAGAAGATGGGGGAAAGGAGGGAGAGGCTGCTTGGCCACACAATACTTGCTGTCCCTTAATCAGAAGCAACACTTCTCCTTCTGCCAGATTTGTGCCCAGATCTGATGAGGGGAAGAAGGACGAAAGCACCTGGGCACCAAGCTACTCAAGAGTGCAGAGGAATCTGGACTAGGATGCTAGCCCAGCCCTGCCCTGGTGAATTCACAAGCCCATCAGTTAAACGAAGGGTTGGAGGCCCAGCTGTAGATCTGCCCCTTGTGGATTTCTGCTGCCCAAGAATGAATGGTGGGATCCCTCCCCATCCTCCAACAGTCTCCCACAGGTACCTGGCTCATAGAGAAGGGTGGCACCCTGCAAAAGCTCCTGGGAAGGGTCTGGAGGTCCTTGCACCAATGGGGAAGCCACCTGTGGGGAACAAGCAACTGGCCATCACAATAGCAGCAGCAGCAGCAAGGAGGGCACAAGGAGCAGGTCTTGCCACTCACAGGTGCGCTGGGCACAGCAGCCTCCGTGACTGCTTGGCCCTGGCTGTGCTGCTGCTTCAGTTCCTCAATCTGCTGAAGGGTGAAGAAGGGGCGGCGACGGCAGGGGGGGTCCTCTGGGTGGCGCTGCACCCACTCCTCAAAATTCTCTGGGTGGCGGCATTGGACATGGAGACGCAGGTTCTTCTTGTGCTTGGTGGTGAAGTGGCAGAGCTCGCAGGCAAACGGCTTCCCACCTATAGATGGCAAGAAAGACTGGGCAGGCCTTCTTCACCTTGCAGCCTGGGCGGGAGAAGACCTGCTTGAGACCCACCCCACTTCCTGCTTGAGAGCAACCAGGTGGAAACTGGCACCAGCCCCTCCATTTCTAATTCCATTCAGGGAGATGCCTATAAAGGCTTTCCCAAGACTCAACAGTGCCTGTTTTCAGTCCCACACAGATGGCCCTGATGTGTATCCTGTCTCAGATACAAAATGGAGGTGGCTGAAGTCATGGCGCAGCCCATCTCTCCAGGGCCTACTGGTTGGGTTCTAGGGGGTGTGCAGCAGAGCTTGGCCCCAAAAACATGAATGGTTCCCACCTACTGATACTTCAAAGGGCCTTCGAGACCTGGGTCTTCGCCCAGGCCTTTGGAGATGACAACACCCCCTTTGTCCTTTCTGTCCCCTCCAGATTAGCCTTTGACATTCTTTTGTCTTGTGCTGCTTTTGTTTTTAAATGTTTTAAACTACTGATTTACTGGTAGTTGTGTAGCATGTTAACATATCCTCATTGAATGCAACCACTTCATCACACGTAGAAGTTGTAGTTCAGCCTCCTATAGAAGCCACAAGAGGTCATTAGACCATGTGGACGTACCTAGGAGGAGGTGAACTGGATGCTCAAGGACTGTTGTGGCGGGGGGCTAATAAGCAAGCCATTGCCACCTTCAGACCATCCCTCCAGAAGGCCAAAAGCCTGTTTTCCCATGAAATGCCCGATTGGGATGTGGGCAAGCAGCCCTCCATGAAGGCTTTGACTGTCCCCCCAACCCAACCAAGGAAGCCTACAGCAGCTCCCCTTGGAAGCCTGTTGGAGGTTGGCACTCGGTACTGTCCTCTGCCCTCCCTGACGCACCTGTGTGCTTGACTGCCATGTGTGAGAGCAGGAAGTCTTCACGGACGGTGGCATAGGGGCAGAGGCTGCAGCGGAAGGGCCGGTCATTGATGTGCAGCAGCTGGTGGTTGAGCAGCAGCTTCTTGTCTTCACAGACATGATCACAGAATTCACACTTGTACCTGCCCAAAGGAGACCCTGCTTACTGGAAGCCCAGAAGAGCTGCAGGTCAACTCATAGCCCCTGCCCTACAAGCCAAGAGTTACCTGTGGTTTGCTACCACCTGGATGTGGGTGAGCAGGTGCATCTTGAAGGTGTAGCGCTTCTTGAAGGATTTGCCACACTGCAAGACAGCAGTCCATATCAGGCAGAGGACTGGGCTTTGCACTGCCAGGCAGCCCCAATGGTCCTACACCTACCTTGTCACACATGTGGGGCTTTTCAGAGCTGTGCGTCTTCATGTGCTGGGTGAGCCGCTTCTGCATCGGGTAGACTCGGCTGCACACAGGACACGGGAAGGAACTCCGCTTGGGGGCCTTGAGAGAAGAGACCCCCCCCATTGGGTCAACCAGCTGGGAGGACCCAAGGGGAGAAGAGGCCCTTTGCAGGAGACTGTCAGTTGTGCCCAGCCTGGCCACCGGGATGAACACATCCAGAAACAGGTTGACTGTTTCCAGAAAGGTTTCAAGCCTGTGGCCCCCTCCCAATTGGGAGATATTCTGAAGGTGGGCCCAAAGAGGAGGGGTGGAAAGACGGCGCGCCAAGCTCAGGGGATCCCTGCTGCTTACTGGGTCAGCTCGCTTCTTCCTAAAACAAAGCAAGAGAGAAAAGGGGTCCATAAGAGAGCTACAACACAAGTTCAGCTGCCATGTGAGACAAAATCCCAATAGGGTCCAAAGAGCCACCCAACTGAGGAACAGGAGCTCACCCAGCACTTACTTGTCACGATTGTGCACAGCAGAATGACGGATGACATCCTTCCTGTACACGCTAGTGTAGTCACACTCCTCACACTTGTAGGGTTTTCTTCCCACATGGTTGAACATATGTTCCTGCAGGACGCAAAGGAAAGGCTTGAGGCTCCCAGCAACAACTGCTTTCCCGCTGGAAGGAGCTGGGGGGGTGTTCACCTTCAGAGAGGACCAGCGCCGGGAGCGGTAGCTGCACTGCAAGCAGCGGAAGAGCTGTGGGTCCCCAGCCTCGTGGGAATTCACATGGAAGCGCAGGTCTTCATGGGTCAGGAAGCGAGAGCCACAAATCCGGCAGAGGTAGGGGCGCATCAATGGCTTGGCAGATTTGTAGCAGTACCTGCAGAGAAGAATAGTGATGATCACCTCCAGGGGTCCAGCCAAGGGTTCTCTTCTGGCTCCTCTGGGACCCATCCCACATCTTACTTTTGCCCCATGTACTTGCGGTACTTCTTGCCCAGGAACCGATGGGAAGGTCGGCCCCGTCGGCGGGGGATTGCTTCAGGCTCAGGGTGGGAGGAGGGATCCCTGTTCTCTGAATCAGACTGGCTCACTGTCACTTCTGTGAGACCACTGCTGCCAGTGGGGACAGAGCCTGAAGAGCTCTGCAGGTCCCTCTGGGGGTTACTTGGTGAAGAAACAGCTGGCTCTATTTCACCATCTGCAAGGGAATATTTCAGCAACAGGAGCACTTTTGAGGCTAAGGAACAAGTACAATGTTATCCAACTGGGTCTCCAAAGCAGCAGCAAATGGCAAAGAGACTGTGAAGGGCTAGCCTCTGGGCAATAACTAGTGAATGTCCATCTCTGGGATTCGTAGATCCTCTCCTGTAAAGGGGAGCAACTATTCCCCAGCAGGATATCTATCTGACACATCTAGGGACTGAGGTTTCAGAGAAAGCAAAAGTGCTGCTGGGGTCCAAAGTTTTCCTCCAGAGCTGACCTGGCTGATAACATCTAATGAAGTCTCAGAAACAACAAGAAAGCTGGTACCAGGAATCATAGAAGCCAAACAACCTCAAAGTCTCACTGGCTGAATCAATTTGGAGGCAGCAGGGAACATGTATAAAGATGCGCAAAAGACACCAACATGTCTGTGAAGATTCTCACTCGTCCAGGGTAATTGCATCGCAACAAAGTTTAAAAAACAGGCATCTGGACTGGA
>JANHZU010006612.1:337380-351142 GCA_032468055.1 Acrochordus granulatus | reverse complement strand
CATCAATTCTTCGATGCTCAGCCTTCCTTATGGTCCAGCTCTCACAGCCATACATTACAACTGGGAAAACCATAGCACTGACGATGCGGACCTTTGTCGGCAAGGTGATGTCCCTGCCTCTTACTACACTGTCTAAGTCTGCCACGGCTTTCCTCCCAAGGAGAAGCATCTTTTGATTTCATGGCTGCAGTCACAAATAACGGGAGCTCGCCCCGTTACGCGGTGGTGCTTGGGTCTTGAGCTGCTGACCTTCCAGGCCACAAGCCCAGCGTCTTAACCACTAGACCACCACTTCAACCCAACTTCACTCTGAGTGGGGCTGCCCTACTTTCCTTCTGTGAAGAAATGTGGGAAGATGCAGCAGAAGCAGCAGTGAAGTTGGAAAAAAACCCCCCAGCGGTCCGTCTCATCAGAGCTGATTGAAAAAAGAAGAACATGAGTTTGGGTATTGTGAACCGAAAGCAGACAGCGCGGAGGAATACGTGCCTCTATCATGTTTACTGATGTAAAACCCACTCCCTGTGCATGCACAATATAAATATAAACTTGCCATTTATAAAATTATGGCCTTTTTCTGGGCATCTGCAGCTCAAATACTGAACCTTGGAGCGGTTACTCATTGCGACTTATCTCTACGCCTTAATGATTTTAAATGGAGTGAATGCAAAGGATAAACGGCAGATAAGTTAAATTATAGACGGAAAGACGCCAGAGGTGTGGTTCAGGTGGTTGTTTTTTTTTTTGCTTTAAGAGGAAGTTTGTTGCTTCTCTGTGTCCTGGATCACACCAGGTCACCGGTGTACTCGTGCAAAGAGAAGGCAGTGGAGTGGGTCTTAAACGGAAATGAGATGCTTGTCAAACCGAAACAGATTAAACTGGGTTAAATCTGCAGTTCTTCATTCAGACTGGCACTACGTCTCCGTGGCGCTACGTAAGAGGGGGAAAGGGACCTTAAGCACGGACAGTGGAAGAAAACTGGCACAGGTTGTAGGTTTCATTTTGATATTCAGTGCTCAAACGATGCTCTTCATGCAAAAATGTCAACTTACCCTACCAGCTCAGGGTCTGCATCCTCACCCCCATCGCCTGTCTGGCTGTTCTCTGGATATAGATTATTCAAATGTTAACAGTCGGAAGGGAGCTGAGGAAAAAACTGATCCTATCCCCTGCCCAGGGTCGGGATCTT
This sequence comes from Acrochordus granulatus, assembly GCA_032468055.1. NCBI lineage: Eukaryota > Metazoa > Chordata > Lepidosauria > Squamata > Acrochordidae > Acrochordus > Acrochordus granulatus. The sequence goes on along the minus strand of JANHZU010006612.1, from coordinate 349,956 downwards.
CTGCTGGTAGTCCTTGCTCCCCGACTGCCTCGTTTAGTGACCATTCAGAGTTACGATGGTGTAAAAAGACCACAGCTTTGGGGCCAATCCTCACATGTATAACCATTGCAAGACAGCTACAATGGTCTGGCCATGCCCTATGAGCAGAACGACACAGCGTCTCCTGGACTGCCTTCCGCTTTAACACCGATAGCAAACACCCCCTCTGATGAGTTCTGTCCGGCATGGTTGAACCTCTGGCATAGCTCTCATCTTCCTCAGAGCACTCAAGCTTCACAGCTACGTCAAGATAGTGCCTCCCTGGGGTCCTTGACTATTTTAGTCCTAATCCCCCCACTCCAGCTCTACATCAGCTCATGCTGACACCGAGTTCTCCGACAGTAGTCATTCCACAGAGGGCAGTTTACGCTCCAATGGACGGTGCAGAGGAGCAACATAATTTGAAGCAGATTTGATGCAGTGTGTTTCCCAAACTTCTCAACCCAGACCCTTCCAGGTTTGTCTCTTTGACTCATATAATTCCCAGTCAGAAAGGCCAGGATATCCTGATCTAACATGTCTGAAGGGCACCAGGTAGAAGAAGCTACCATGAATCTTTTTTACAAGCTGGGCATCTCATGGGCTTTCAGAAAGATTATTCAGGACATTTTCAAAATCAAACTTTTCTTGTTACTGAGAAGAGAGCAGGCCCAGAGGCTCATGTTGTGCCCTGTTAATAAGTGCTAGGCTGGAGGTGTAACTTTTTGAGCTCTCTGACCTTTCTGCAGTTTATTACTGTCAGCATAACCTTGACTGATGTTTGGATAGTGTGTGGGAAAGCAGCCAGATAAGCTGCCGTTCAGAATTTGGTGATAGGCTCAATTCCTGCTTGATGGATCTCATGGAATCAAAACTTATTTTTCTGAGGAGGCATTGAATGGTCCTCTGGAGTACTCTGTTGCTCCTCCAGACCTACACCAGATTCTGCATTGGTTAACAGAGGTTAAAAGTGGGAATCCATTGATTTCTTATGTCTTTTCCCAACCGGTTGCTCTCTAAGTGTGCTGCATGACGGTTGTCACATTTCCCAGCCAGATGTTTGCTGAGTATTCGGGGACTTCAACTCAATTACACATGGAGTTAATAGCAGAAAACAATAGCATCATGTCAAAGCTTTGCATTGAGCCTCCAAAGCTCCTCCAAAATTTGCAGTCCAATAGTAAATACGTCTCAAGTTAGTCATGTGAACTGTATTTGTTAATTTAACTTAATTTTCACTGAGTTAAGATTAAAGTTAAATTATATATCCATGTTAGGTTCCGTGCTGTCCCTACTTTTTGGATGCAGCTTACCAAATATGAAAGGTTGCCTTAGTGAAAGGAAGTTGTGTAGCCAGCCATAGGATTGCACACACTGTAGAGTCACGGTGTTGACAACTGAGATTTCAGTAGAAGAGAGCATCTGTAGCCCAGGGTTGAACTGTGGTCTCTGAGCTTGGTTGTTTTCTTGCAGACATTTCATTACCCAACTAGGTAACATCATCACCACTGAGAATTCTTTAATTCCTGGCACTTATTCCTGGTTGCCTCTGAGATAGAGAAAGGCATATCCTGTGCCTCCGAAAACCTAGATCGTCCCCACCTTCTGAATTAAAGCAGCACAATAAATACCTTCACCCAACCATGTTATCTTTTCCCCAAATCCTAAGAAAGGTGTTGGCCTACTCATGCAGGGACATGAATGTGTCACTAATCAATACATGTAATCCTCAACTTATGACCACAGTTGGGACCAGGACTTCTGCCACTTAGCAATGTGGTCATTAAATTAGTTATCATGTGACCATGCCCAATCTTACAACCTTTTTTTGCCATGGTTATTAAAAAAATCACACAGCTGTTGAGCAAATCTGGCTTCCCCATTGACTTTGCTTGTTGAAAACCATCTGGGAAGGTCACAAATGGCAATGATGTGACCTTGGGATGCATGTCGGTTGCCAAGTGTGAAAATTACGATCATGTGGCCACTGGTTGCTGCAATGGTCGTAAGTGCAAGGGCCAGTCATAAGTTGTTTTGAATGGTGTAAAGCAAATGATCATAATTAAGGACTACCTGTACGTCAAGAAAGAGCAATCTCAGAGCATCTCCAAGAAATTTGTCCACTCCTGCTCAGGACTTTCAAGCAGACCTAAGTCTTGGCCAGCACTGCCTATGTGATCCATGTTCCCCTGTCAGCTCATTGTAGGGCCATAAAGAAGAGTCTGACTTGTCCTGAAACTGATATCTGATATCTGATACTCTGATATCGCCACACAAGTCAGGGTTGAACTGTTGAAGTTCATTTGAGACATCGGGGCTGTGGGATGGTGCCACATGCTTCATGCACCAAGTTGTGGCTGGCTGGGGAATTGTGGGAGTTGAAGTCCACACATTGCCAAGGACGAGCAGCTCTGATATCGGTTATGCGTCATTGAAACTTCTGTGTCTTCTTTTCAGGCGTCTGCGGGAGAACCCGATTCCTCTCCATTATCTTTATCTGGGACAATATGCGCCTGCTAGCTGCCGTAGGGGGCTGGGGGCTGATTGGACGACGCTTGCCAAAGCAAATAATCACAAGGCTCTTTGCTCAAAGATCTTTATGGCCAGGTGAGCTTGCTGGAGTTCTGTTTGCTGTTTAAACAGAGGCACCTTGGTGTGACAGAGCGCTTGCTGAGAGGTTGCTGACTCCAGAAAGCATCCTGTTTCCTTATCAACCCTCTTTATGACGGGTTCTGTAAATGTTTTATGATCTGCTGATGACCGCATTGGAGAAGAAGAGGCTGGTGAGGACAAAGCAGAAAAGGCTGCTTGCGGCTTTCATCGTACCGTTGACAAAGGATCGGAGGACGGGTGATCTCCACGATAAGATGGCTAGCGAGCAGCCCAAGAAGAGCCAGGAGTGGCTCTTTGTGCACTGAATAAGCTGAAAAAAAAAACCCTCTGCTGCAGAACACACCACAGATCTGGAGTACCCAACCCACTCAGCTCGTTTACTCCATCCTCAATTTCTTTACACACCAGAGCTACGCCCAACTGAACTGAAGATATTTATTGCTCCATTGTGACCTTCAACTTCAGCACAGTGACTACACGTGTCCTGAACAGCTAAATAATATTTTTCAGAATGACTCATGACACCAGTCAAATCAGGAGAGAAATCCATGGCTGTCGAGGTCAAGCTGAACTATAATGCTCAACAACACAGTCAGTGTAATCAAGGCTAAGAGCGTACTAGGGGAATTTAATAAAATTCAACCCTGGTTGCTCACTGGAGGGATAGATGCTGAAGCTCAAAGACTTTGGCCACCTAATGTGAAGAGAGGACTCCTTGGAGAAGACCCTGATGCTGGGAAAGATTGAAAGCAATGGGAGAAGGGGAGGGCAGAGGAGGAGGTGGTTGGGTAGCACAGCCAGTGTGATGGGCATGGGCTTGGGTGGACTCTGGGAGGCAGTGCAGGACGGGAGGCCTGGCGTGCTGTGGTCCATGGGGTTGCAAGGAGTCGGACACGAGTGACCAACTGAACAACAACAAAAATAGGCTAGCCATCTTCTGAGGCACTCTGGTTATTTATTTATTTATTTATTAATCACATTTCTATGCCACCAATTTCTGGAGACTCTTGGTGGCTTAAATAGATTAGAGATTATACATTTCTTTTTATTTACCCCGCCCCCTTTGGCTGGCTGGCAATGTTCATATCCAGGGCATCCTCTGAGACTCCTGCTCTGCCTCTGGGACGGGTGAGTTCCGTGCCGACTCACTGCTCCATCGTTTTGCCGGCCGGCATTTTCCCTCGAAGGCGGTACCCATTAATCTACTCACATTTTCACAAACTTCTGGGTGGGCAGGAGCTGGAGGCGAGTGACAGGAGCTCACCCCGTCATGCGGAGCTGCGGATCGAACCTGCCAGAGTGCCAGCCATTTCTGGTCGATATAATTGGCGGCACTAATTAAACTAAGATTACAACTCCCAAAATTCCTTTGTAGGTGGGAATTCTGGAAAACAAACCCACACAATGTCCAGCAGGGCACTGGATGAGAAAAAATGGTTTGGGTGTTTGCTTATTAAAACCATCATGGTGAAAACAGCGGATTGTGTTTTGATCCCAGAGAAATTTACGATTTTTGCATCGCGGGGCGTGCGAATGTGCTTTTTCTTCACAATGGATCGGTTCGGACTGAGAAAGAGAAATAAAAAGCGCAATTTCTGCATCGCAAACCAAGCAGCACGTTAGTCTTTCCCAGTCCGGGGTCCCGCAGAGGTCGGACTGCAGTTTCTCCAGGCTATATTGAGAGGACACCATCGGGTGCTCAAGCGGAGATGATCTTCGGCCGTCGTTTTGCTAAATGCACAGCCAAGTTGACGGAGTTTCCCAGGGGAATGATATCCATAATGCCGTGCCCTAAGTACACACAGACGGTCTTGATTTTGACATGTTTTGTGACAAGTGGAGAAAAGTTAATTGGAGAGACTGTCCTGGGAGTTACCAAGCTGCAAAATGCATCCGTTGTCCAACCATCTGTTCAATTTTTTTAAAATGGCTTTAAATGCCATTGAACTCACAGGCCGGAGACCCATTTCCATATATTTATGGAATATATTTATATTCCATAAATAGAAATACATTCATATATTTAGCGACATATTATTATTAATAACATAGTCACATATTAATAAATATTCCTATATGTAGCCGATCATTAGTAGATTTGTCTACATAATTAAGGAAGGAATAAAATAAAATAAAATTAATGGTATGTTTTCAAAAATCTGCTCGTGCGTGACGTTCAACGTTCCTGCGATCAAGTTACGTTACCCAACGGACTCCTGAGGCTTTTAATTTTAATGAATATCGGAAAACCTTCAGATATTCACTTTGCTGACCAGCTGACCACTGGATTTTATTTATTATTTGTGAATTAGATTTCTATGCCGCCGAAATCCAGAGACTCTCGGCGGCCAATGAAATTTTTTTTTATTTTTTATATGATGAGATAAAATTATCTTTTCCATAGATTTGGCTTGTCTTTACAGGCCTATTGAAAAGCTCCACAATGGTAGACTATTTTGTACTAACAACCAAACAGAAAAACCAGGTAGATTATGCTAGAATTTAAATGTTCTGCACTATTTTGCTGACGCTGCTCCGTAAATCCGCTCAAGAACCACCTCTCCGCACCTCATCCGAAAGAGCCTGTGGTTCTTGGCTAAGATCACGCGCTCTGTGACCTCGGTCAGCATCCAGAGGACATGGGCTCCCCACGTGAGCAAGGCCATCATCCCTAAACTACATTGCAAAGTCAGGTTCAGCAGACAACGTCAAGACTGTTCTTTGGACTCTTCCCCTGCGAGGTGATAGTACGTGTGCTTCGTTGGTGGTCGGGAAATTAAAGTAGGCGAAATTCAGATGTAGAGGCTGAGTAACGAACCCGAGGTCATTTCGCCTTCTCGTGAGTACGGACGCAAGCTTTGCTTAGGATAGACTCACTGAAGCTTTTTGTTCAGTCGCGCAGTCGTGTCCGACTCTTCGCGACCCCATGGACTGCATTACGCCAGGCCCCCTGTCCTGCACTGCCTCCCGGGGTCTTCCCATGCCCACACCCATCACAGTGACTATGCGATCTATCCATCTCATCCTCTGCCATCCCCTTCTCCTCTTCCCTTCAGTCCTTCCCAGCGTCACAGTCTTTTCTAATGAGTCCTCCCTGCGCATGATGTGGCCAAAGTACTTGAGCTTCAGCTTCAATGTCTGTCCCTCCAAGGAGCAATTGGGGTTGATTTGCTGCAGGACTGACTGGTTTACGCAAGACTACATGAATATAAGTTCCTTAGAGTGTAGGAAGGAATGACAGCATGAAGGAAATCTGAGGGACCAAGACTGATCCTAGAATAAAAGAGGTGGTGAAGATACAGCCACTTTCAACTGAACTTCAGGGTCATCCGAACATTTTCATAGTGGTAGAGTGCACACAGCTCATGAGGTTGGGTTGAAACCGATTTTGCTAGGTTCTGATTCAACACGTTGTAGGAACCCAGCCTTTGCCTTAGCGTACTGTGTGAAACCAGCCACTATGGTAAGACATGATATGGCTTATTTGAGGGGCACACGGCACTTTTTGTGAGTAAAACAGCTGGGTTTTCATAACCAGGACTTAAGGTTTTGCATGAAGCGTGAGCCCAATTGACTCTTTAAGTTTCCCCAAATCTTGTCATGCGACCTCAGCCAGGTCTACAAAGGCTAAACAGGCATACTCATTTATGTAACTTGTAAAAACTTGATTAATTTTAACCAGGACTGGGCTGCAGCAATCAAGATAAACACCAGATGGCAATGAGAGGAGAAAAAATATTTTTAATTCTTTCCTGCCATCACACAGTTGTCAAGATTTGTTTGTTGTTCCATATACATTTCAAACAAAGAGCAAAGTCTATCAGTTTATTGTAAACATGGATAAGAAAGGTGTGTGTATGTGCACACACACATAAGCACCCAGAGACATGTATAAGAAATGAATACACACACATATAAACACACTCACACAATATCAGTCCTTGACTTACAACCATTGGAAAAATAAATAAACCTCAGCAACTTTAAGATGTGTGGACTTCAACTCTCAGAATTCCCGAGCCACAATTCTGGGGGTTGAAATCCAGACTTCCTAAGTTTCTAAGGGGTATCGACATTTCCAGCAAAAAAACATCCATTTGGGAGAATAGATTTGTTTAATGCCCACCTGGTTCACTTCATGACCATGGTGTGCCTCTTTACCATCAGCATAAAAATGTTCATAATAAGTCACATGGTGACCTACGTAACAACCACAACAACTTACAATCGAAATTCCAGGCTCAGCTGTATTGCAAGTGAGAATTATCCGTAGTTTGAAAGAATTCAAATGTTCAAAAATGTTAACCTTGCTTAGAGTCAATGAATAAATCTAATTACTTCTCCCAGAGCATGAGAACCTTATATTATCTCAGAAACATGTTTTGATGAAACTTTGTTCTCCTTGCATCTCTTAACATCACAAATATTTCTTTTGTATGCAAATGCAGAGGGGTCCAATAAATCCACAGTACTACATTGCATAAGCTGTTGTCTCAGGGCTATCAAAATATTTACTAAAGAAAAGAGTTTCCCATTGTCTAGAAAAAGTGGGGATTTCCAATTCCTTGTTCTGTTCATTGCTTCTAGGTTGTCATAAAATTCCAGCTGGTGTTTTGCGGGCAAGGATTCAGGGGAAACCTAGTTAATAAACCACAATTAAGCAAACTGAGTTAGTGTGTTATGATGCTGGAGCTGTGGTCTAGTGATAAAATGGGGTCTGTGGGTGGGTGCCATTTTTTTTTTTGCAGATATGGTTTTTGATGGTTTCAAACAGCTACACTCCTGGGATTTTTCTGGGGGTTTCTATTCAGGCACTAACAAGATCCAACCTCATTTATTTTTTAGCTCGGCCAATCCCATTTTATCACTGGTCGGTGATAAAATGCAGAAAAATGCAGAAGTGGCCTCTGGCTGCAAAGCAGTCATTCAAGTGGCTATTCCTGTCAAGAAAAAAACCCTCAGAAAATCCAAAATAATGATCTAAGGCCTCTCTCTTTGTTAATTGGGTAGCTTTCCATTTTCACCTTGTCTGGGTGCGTGGTTTTAATTTAAAGTAATAACACTCCGGGAGTGCAACAGGTCTCTATCTTCTAATCGCCCCTCAATCTTTCTTCCCACGCCTGCCAGAAGTTGCCACCGGCTCCACATCGAGTTAATTCTTGGCCAAGGTCATTTTCTCCTGCAGAGCAACCTGGTACGAGCTGCTGGGGAAAATACTTCTGCTGGCAGTGGATTCTCTTCTTTTCCTCTTGGTGCCAGCGCTTTCAGGAGAACCATTAAACGGAGGGAGGAAAAACAAGAGTCATCTCTCCAGAATGGGGTGGTGGTCCCTTAACTGTGTAAGGAGGAGTGGCTCTAGAAGCAGGAGCCCCCGAAAAGAGAGAGAAAGAGAAGACAGCCGTGCTCTCAATTGCACAGTGTGTGTCGTCGGGTTAAGGAAGGACAGAATAGTTTCATTGTGCAACATCTTGGTGAGTTGTTTTTTTGTCTTAGCATGCACGAGCCCAGCCTCTTACAAACAAACACATGTATGCAGACATCCTAGCTCAGGACTTTGGAAACAGCCAGATTTTTAAGGCCTCCTGGGATGACCTCAGGGTGAGAGCCACAGAAATCTTGGGGAGAAACTCATTCGAGAGGACAGGTGCCCGGATAGAAAAGGCGTTATTTCAGACACTTGAAGACACTGTCCTTGAGGGGATCTGGAACACGCTAACTCTGTCCCTCAAATGACCAGGCTGTATGAATCACTCTCACCAGGTGGGCCAGGTGGAAAACGACGAGGTGAACTCATGGTACTTTATTGTAAAGCTACATGAGCAGAAACCTGCAAGTCTGAAAGTGCAATGCTCCTGCCGTCTCCTTCGCAGCCTGATGAATCGGAGAGGATCCCTTCTGAGCTGCTTGCTCCACCCCTGTGCAGCCGCGGGCCGTGCTGCTGCTGATCCGATCATTCCCGGAAAGCATCTCTTCTCCCCGGCCTCCCAAGGTCTTTCCAACATACCATTGCAGTATTCCATATAGGGCTTTATAAGTCATAATCACACCCAGAAGCACTGATAAGCAGGGCGTCTTAAGCAGAGGTGCCCAACACTGTCCACGCCACTGCAGTCTGGACTAGCTGAAGTTTCCGAGGGGTCTTCAAGGGCAGCCCCTTAAAGACCTCACTTGAATAACTGAAGGTAAAGGCAAACGTTTCCCCTTTCAGTTGTGATCAACTCTAGGGAGCGCTGCTCATCTCCGTTTCATAGCCAAAGAGCCAGCGTTGTCTGAAGATGCTTCCGTGGTCATGTGGCCAGCATGACTAGACGCCGAGGCACATGGAATGCTGTCACCTTTCCCACCAACTTAGGTGGTGCCTATTTATCCACAGTACTTGCATTTTTTTTACAAGCTTTCGAACTACTGGATTGGCAGGAGCTGGAGCAAGTAACGGGAGCTCACCCCATTATGTGGTGCCTGGGTCTCAAATGGCGTCTTAACCACTCAGCCACCGCACAAGCAGTGTTAGACTTGGGTTAACAGACAGCATAACTTGTCGGAGTTGTTGATGCTGAGTTTGCATAACTTGCAGTGCATCCACAGTGGTAGCTTAGCACGATGATCTGATTCACATAACATGCTATGTCATAGTTGAGCCATGAGTGAATGTCTGAAGCGCCTCCCAATCCAGGAAAGGATACAGCTGATGCACCAGATGGAGCTGTGCAAAGGTCTTCCTGGCCACGTCCACCACTCGCTCGTTGCACAGGAGATGTGAGTCCAGGAAGATCTCCAGATTTCTCACCACTCCTGAGTGGGGCAATTTATAAGAGTTCTGCCAGTCTTCCCTTTTTTGCCCTGGTATCAGAAAAAGAGCAAAATTGGAGTGCTCCCCCTGCTCCCATTGGTCCACTGGTGGACATAACAGGAAGGAAGATGTCATCACAACTGATACACAAGGTCTCCCAATGAAAGCCACATGTTCTCAAAGAACTGCTCAACGAAAGGAAAGGAAAGCACAGTTTCCTGCGACACATACACAGGCAATGACTTACGACCAGTTGCTTAGCAACTGCTCAAAATTGCGACCAGTTCCGATGGCTGTGACCCTCCCCTCATGATCATGTGAGTGCATATTGGGCGCTCAGTATTCGGCTCATATTTGCAGCAACCCCGGGGTCATGTGACTGTATTTTGCGACAGTTTTGCCGAAAACCAGCATGCATTTCCAGTTTTCAACAAAACTGGCCCGTAGTGAACTATTGGTTTGCTCAATAACTACTGCAAAAAATGTCATAAAATCAGGTTGGTCATGTGGGTGACTTGATTTACAACTGTCACAATTTAAAACTCTGATGGGAAAGTCTATTATGGTTGTAAATGAAGGACTAGGTGCTTTATATTTGCAGCTGTACAGTACGAGGACCATGCCTATCCTAAATAATATACTGTGTCCTCTACAACACGGCAGAAGATCCCCAGGAGGTGCTGTTTGCATGATAAAGAACGCTTGTTCTAACTGCAACCACACAAGTTGCCTGTTATTTGGGCCTTAAATGCCATCTTGCTCCTTCCCTTTGGAAGGAGATTCATCAGGAGGAAATTGAGTGCTTGAGACAATAGGAAACCTTTCTCTAGAACTGAGTATTTAACTGTAGGGACCAACTATCTGATTAATATTTATTCTGTGCATTTCTGGGGGGCAGAGAGGAAAACTTTTTTCATGAAAAATAAGATTTTGGCTGTTGCAGTGCATTTAGTGCAAATAAACTCTGCCTTCTTAACAATTCTTGCATTTTATTTGTGTCATCATCTGAAGGTCAACCTTCTTGTTTATCTTTGTACAGTACTTTGCAGGAACCTAGTCTAAGAAGAAGAAGGTGGCATAAAAAGGAGGGGGAGAACCCAGACTGAGTTTTTAAAGAGGCAGGAGGAGGGGAAGAAGTGACTCAGTGGCTTGCAGGGAGGGTGGAGGGAAGGGAATGAAAGAGAGGTGCCCCTCCCTGAGCTTCGGAGGTGGCCAGCACTGGAGCTAGGTGTGGAGAAGCCAAAGTGCGTGGGAAGGAGAGAAGAGGGGAAGAGAAGGAGGAGGAGGAGGAGATGACATAAGGGAACAAGACGAAAAAACTTCACGCTGAGAGATTTTCCCAAGCAGATGCAATCCTAAGAGAAATTTCACCCTAGGTACGGAGGGTACAACGGTAAGTGAGAGCACATAGTACTTGCACAAAGATACCTATTGGGCCCATGAAGAGAAAAGAAGAGCTCCACTGGGTTCAGCCATGACGCTGTCTGGCCCAAATCCTGTTTCCCACAATTACTCAGTAGATGCCTCTGAGAAATCCACAGATGTGGTAGAATGTATTTGAAGTCTGAGGAAGGAGGGGCTGTTTCCCTGAGTCGAGATTGGAATGTCTGGTAGGAAGGAAGGTGGTTAAGGTGGACCCTCCCTTGTAATTCACAGCATACCTCTCTAGATTTAGTCTGGCAAGATTCTGTCCGTAGGCGAGCTACAATAAAGAAGCTACTCAGAAATAACTCCATGGGTCATTCTTGGTTCTTCAGGCCTGACACAAGCAGAGCAGCATGACAATGACCACGTCTTGATGTTGTTTCCCAACAAGTGGTGCTTAGTGGCTCTAAAGCCCAAGCTTCCACAGAATATTTTCAGCAGATGGGTAGTAGTTGGTAGTCAGTAGTTAGTGCCTCCATTTGATAGCCGGATGTAACCAGAGGTTGGATGCTGACTAGAGGCATCCATAATAGTTTCCACCAACAGAAAAGGTACTAAGTCATGGTCTCTTTAATCAAGGTTGTTGAATTACACAGCTAACTGGATTTGCTTGTTGGCTTGAAATACTAGGGGTTACAGTTCCAACATACTGTACCTGAAGGGATAGATTGGTGAAGATAGAAATAAACCAGGATTTGGCAACTTTAAGATGCATGGACATCAATTCCCATAATTCCTTAGCCAGCCAATCCAGATACTAACTAGCTCCATACTGTGGGATTCTAGCCATTATTTCTTTAGGTAGGTTGAGATTCCCAGGATTCCCAGTTAAGAATTTTGGGAACTGCAATTCATGTAAATCTGAGATTCAAGTACAATTTGAAGAATGCTTGCCACAAAATAGTGACCTTCTTTCAGAGATTGCTGTCTGTTCTTTGGCAAGAGAACTTAGTTTTTTTGTGAGAAAAGACTTTTGCAAACTATGCATAGGAATCAAATGAATATTTTTGATTTTATTGTTGCAGTTCATAATAAGGAGCTGTCAAAGGACCTGGACCATTGTCCCTTCCATGCTAGAAATTTCACTTTTAATGCTTGGTTCTCCATGCAGGAATCTTTAAATGACACATCCTTAAGCTGCATGTTCAAGCATTTAGGCAAAGAAATTGGATGGATTGTTTGTTTTCCATTTTTTTTTTCAGGGGAAGGAGACATTTTCCTACAGTTTGTCATGGGCAGGACTCTTCTTAGCAGCAATGGTAACACTGCATAGAAAAAGCCCAGCGGATAAATTGTCTCCTAGTATTTTCCCTTGAGATGTAATGAAAAGCTCAGGAAGCTACAATCTGTTGGAGAGAAGCCAAAACCAAGAAAAACAGGCCATTCATCCACAACCCTTCTTTGGCCACCTTGTCACTAAGTAAATACAAGGACACTGTGCCCCACCTATGAGGATTTCATCAACATTCTTGGTGTCCTTTGCAAAAAAATAATCAAATTCCCTCCCCTTCTTCATCTATTTATTTCTTTTCCATTCCTTTCCTCTTCTTTCCTTCTTCATCCAGTTGCTCCCTTCCCTTCCCTTCCCCTCCCCTCCCCTCCCTTCCCTTCCCCATCCATTTGCCTTTCCTTCCCTTTTCCCTCTTTCCTCTTTCCTTCTCCTCTCCCACCCAGGGCTGAGCTTCTTTCTAATGCACGTTCAGGCATAGAAGAAGGGAAACAGCTGCCCT